>UELX01000367.1:0-85328 GCA_900480035.1 Eupelmus urozonus | reverse complement strand
TACGTATCGCTGGTATAAGTAGCATCGCCCTCTCATGTTTTAATCACGAGTTATCAACACTTGGCCAACTTGCCCCGGTCTCCCCTATCCGAAAATTAAAAATGAAACGCGAAAAATAAATTGTTGTATTTTTAATAGTTAAATTAGCAGTTATAGTACAAAATGCTTTAAAAAAAATTGAATTTAATTGTTTTCAGAAAAACAAAAAGGTAATAAAAACAAATCTAAATAATATTGAATGCTTACAGAACTTATAGTTATAATTTTTGAGTGACGTAGAATATTTTACTTCTGCAAAAAGCAAATGAAAGCTTGCCTCTTCTAGTTTAATTTTATGTAATTACAGATACATACAAGTTTTTTCTAGGCTAAATAAAAAAGGTTTGAAAAATAGAGTTATGAATAACTTGAGTTTTCTAAAGCGGTAGGATCTGAAATTTCGATTTTCTTCATATTTCAACATATCAAACCGTATCCCAAAGTTTAAGCAAAATCCGTGATCTGGATCCCTGACACTCTCCTAGTGAGTACTATACAAATAAAATGATTAAATGTTGTAATTTGAATTTTTATTTTTATATGTTTCAATGAATATTTTAAGGTATATTAAAATATTATAATTGAAAAACTATATATCTACCAAAACATTGAACACCATCAATTAATACGTTCCCAAGTCTATTCAGAATCAATTCCTGCAACAATGATAAACCAACTCGTATGCGACCATTAAAAAAAACTTTAAAACATACCCAAACTCATTAATAATCAAACAACTCTATCAACCCATTACGCAAAAGCCACGTGCATCAAAACCCCTCCCACATCGCATTAAAATTTCCGATCAACCGCAAAACCAGCGCACAATTTTCAATCGAACCTTGGACTCACACTCTCTTAATCCACACCGACGCAGCCAGCGACGCATGGAAAAAGGCGAACGCATCTCGCGTTCCACATCTATCCCGATTTTTATCTGCTTACGCGCGCGTTTATGCTGTTGCGTCCAGGCCGAGAGCGAGTTACGTCGCGCGTATCTTTATTTTCCATTGTTTTTCCATCGATACGCTTTAAATACGCGCTGCTCGAATTTTTCCCTTTTGTCTTAACCGCATTTTTACCGTCGCGCGGGCGCGCGCACCTTTTTCACCTCACCCCGCGCGCGCGAGCCTCCAGCTTTTTCGTCGAGCCATTTGCATTTTTACCTTCCGGTATTGCGTCGATCCCCTGGCCAGACAAAGATCGCCACCTCCGAACTGCTCGCTTTTATTTTTGCGCTTCGGCTGCGCTTTCCGAGCTGCGGGAAAGGGAGAATGTTTGCATATTACACAATGAGAAAAATGAGGCAAATTATAGGTTTGCAGAGGTTAGCGCTCGAGATAAATAAAGTGTTTTATTAAAAATTTACCGCTGAGTTATCTGCGTGCGCACTTTGCCGATCGCATTCTGCTTTTATTGCGGGTAGTTTTGAGTTTCAGCTTGGGAATATGTTAATTGGAAACGAAACTAATTAAACTTATTGTGTAACGCGGGAAAGCTTAAAAATTATTTATTTCTCAACGCTGTTGAAAAATTTTGTAAAATCGGCGCTCGCATAATTTTCTAACAGCATTACATCCGTATAAATAATTTAACATACTTAGGAGCGTATATAGTTAGAGAAAAAGGATTTTATTACTGCCGAGCAGTCAATATAACACGAGATGCAATTAATTATAAAATACATCCATACGTCGTGCTTCTCAAGTTTTACCGCGCATTAATCTGAAGCAGCCCAGAATTACTCCCATCAATTATAAAAAATCCGCTGAAAGCCTTAAAACGAGCCTAACTAAATCAGCATAAAATATTTGTTTTATGGGCACATCGACGCCTCTTATCTCCCGACGATTTCATATTATTGCTGAAAATGGAATAATGAAATCTAAGACTCTGTCCGAGAGGGAAAATGCGTTAATGCGCCGGCTGGCCGGAATCACTTCATTTCACAAAACTTTCGCGTTTAATTAATTAGACGGGCCATTAAGTATCAAGTCGGCCGGCAGTCAAAGGAGGGCATTTTTGCATAAAGCAGACCTCCGACGGCCATGGGGAAATTGCTTTCTCGCGGCGCGCGCACGGAGAAAGCATTGTTGCGGTAAATTTCCTATATACACGGCGGCCTTAGAAGTTACGTGCATCGCGATTAAAATTATTACGAGCCTGGAATTCCTCCCATTTTTTTCTCCGACAAACAGTTCCTTATCTGATTCCGAAGCGTATGCGTATGTTCGATTGGCTCTATTCAGGCTTTTTTTTTAAGAATGCGCTTAAATGGCCCGCCAAGTTTTATTATGCAAATAAAGCGTAGGCTTTAACAAACATATATATCGTCGAGCAAAAACGTCCGTCTTATCGTCTATTTCGATTTCAAACTCGAAAGTTTCGCCTGCTAATCATTTTCGAGAGTGCCTTCTTTTTTCTTCTCACGAATCTCCATCTATTAATCCAGTTCGAAACGTTTCTAACCGGGCTTATTCAAATATTAGTCCAGTAGCGCCGCATTGTGATCCATCACATTTCATTATGCAAATCCAATGTCTCATGCGTCTCCTGGAGCAGAAAAAATAGCCTGGCTCGAAAATACCTTAAGGAGAATTTTTCACTCGCTTGACGTACGCGTGTTTTCCTAGCTGATCGATTCGCCCGAGGTATGACAAGTAATGGGTTAGGTGTCATAAAAAAGAAATCAGCGTGCTTCAATTATCGTGTCGCCCCTCAGCTTCTTCGCTTTATTGCCGGCGATTTCGTGCGCTAGCGCGGTGAAATTTTCTGTTACGTGATTTCTAAAATTTTTTTAATCGGTGATTACAAACGCTGTTGCTCAATGGGTAACGCTGGTTAAGTTTTGTTAATCTTCCCTGTTTAGTTACTAATTAAGTAGTTATTAATTAAGTAGGGATTTATTATTTAATATATGTATTTATGGTATAAATACGGGAAAGAGTGTTCATAAATTGTGTTTAATGTCCCTTTGGAATTACAAGTAATTTTGCAAATAAAACGCAATATTACGGTAATTAAATTTTCTGGTAGTAAATATTTTTAAAATTCATTTCGATTTTAATATCCTTTAAAAGATATTCATATAATAAATTTTTCGTTACGCACATATATTTTACATCTTCGAGATGTAAAAATCTGTTTTTCAGGAAACGTCATTTACTTAGTATTCGCCACACCAGCTGTTTTTAAAATTATTTTTCAAGTCAGGTCCAAAATAAATCTACCGCGCTAATCTGAAAAGTTCACAATAGCTTTTGATTCTAATCACATCTTTTTCAAAACACGCTCGCTTTTGCGGAAGTCACAATTCTACGATCTAATTTTGTACGCGCGTCATGCGGAAGAATATTCTCATATTGCAGCGTCATGATAAGTATATAGTATATTTATTAAATTCAAATTTTTCTCCAAACGCTAAAACTGATTAATCAGTCGGATAAGAATCTCAAACGGTTCTTATTAAATATTTCGCAACGATCCGTATCATTGGGTGTTTTTTTAAAAATAAATTTCCCGTTGTTTTTACGATTTTCTCGTAATCGTACCTATAAAAATACATCGTGGGTAAAAGCTGTAGCCGCGGCGCCGATCAATTGTCGAAATGGCATTTCTAATGTGACCACATTACTTTTAACTACAAAAAGCAGCTGCCCCCCTTTGCAGCATTTGTAGCATAAATTTTTCAAAATATAATTGTAAAATCAGGAAACCAACAAGGCCTAATGACTCTCAATCTTGTTAATGGCCACTTTATATAAACCGATACGGTTCTACCCGGCGCGCCGTTATCAGAGCTGGTATCTCGCAAAAATCTTTATGTTTTTCTAGAAACTATTTGCTTTCCTTTATAAATTCTCCCTCTATTCTCTATAGAAAATCAACACCGCGCCGTTAATTCAACTCCATAAATTACAATTATCAATAATGCCAAGCAAACAATGCACTTTATATACAATGTGCAAACCTATCGACAAGCCTTTCGCAAAAAACCGTTAGTCGATAAAACACCCTCGTAAACACGCTGAAACATTGTCCCACTTGAAAACAGAAACAGGTACAACAGACAGCCCTTATCTCATCGTTAACACCAACAAACATACAAACCCACCAACAAATTTGTCATTCCATATCCAACATCTCCCAACCACATCTAAAGAAACCAGCAAAACCCAGCATCAAACCACACCTCTAATCTCTCTCGCAGCCGGAACCAACCCAGTCCACTGTCATAAGTAACAACTGTATCAAGCTCTCCTCGAGATAAAGCCCCGAGTCGATCAATCATCCGGCACTCTTCGCTCCTTTCGTCCTTTCTCCCGAGCGTCGCGCGCACACACACACGGCTCTGTAGTAAAAGTCCATTTCGCCAGGCTATGTGCACATAGGATCCAGCGCTCGCGCAAGGTTCGTTGATCTTTTCCTCGCTCTCTGTCTCTAGAATTCGAGAGGGGCCAGCTTATTGCTCTAATCTCCCCGGCGAGAGTGTATCTGATTGCGAGTGGCGCGAACGGTTCGGGGAGAGGACGGCCGAAGAAGCGAAAAGTAGAGAGAGGAAAAAAGGGGGACGAAAGAGAGGTGGTGAGGTTACTTAATACCCGTAGAGCGGCGGAGATGTTTCGTCACTGCGGGCCGGCTCTCCTGTCTAAGCGCTCTTCTAGCTTCGCGTAATATCGCTGGGACGAGATATGTAGGAAAGAGAGCCGCCGACTTTTAATAAGCGATGCGCTCCAGATTGCTAGGAGTGTTAATCTCGCGGGACGCGCGAGCTGGGTTTCTCTTTTCGCGGGAATTATATATGAGTGCTGGGGAAATGAGCGGTGTCGAGAGCGGGATGGGTTGGGGGAGGGGGTTTCCGGGTGGGATGGGGATTTTTGAAATTTTTGATGATTTTTTTTAGTTTGGTGGTTAGAATGGTTGATCGTGTTTGAAAAAGATATTTAGTTTTATGTTACGGCTCGGGGATAAGTAACGGCTTGAAAATTGGTTTACATTCTTCCTAACTCAATGAAGCCATTTTCCAAGCCATAATAAATTTGAATATCTTTACCAGGCTGAAGGGGCTCGTTAAGCATTTTTTAAAAATATCAAAATAACTCTGCGAAAATTTTCATCAAAATATTTCATTAAAAATATTACCGACCTGAGTATTACATAGGCAGTAACGCGAGAACAGATTAAATTGCGTAAAATTGACGGGCAATCCATTGGCGGGCAATAATAAATGGAATTAATGAAGGCCCCGCGGATGATGATCGAGCGCGCATCTACGTGGCGCATAAAACCTTAGAGTTCGAAAGTGCACTTTGCGATCTTCGCGGCTGCGAGGCTCTTGCTAAATTTCAATTTTGCAAGTAATAGCAAGTTGACTGGAACGTCATATTTTCTTTGCATACAGCGTTTCGGAGGCCAATTTTACGGAGAGGAGAACGTTACAAGATTCGCGTTTACGCATGCTTTAACACCTACACCGAACAAAAGTTATTTATCGCTTCTTTGCCCAAGCTGGCTTTAGTGGCTATAAAATTGCTCTTTTCCAGGTTGAATTAATCTAAATTTAGAATTGTAGAAATGCTTCGTACTTAAAGTAATTACAACGTCGAGGTGGTTGGATTAAAGCGGAGTTAATATTACGCGAAATGTGTTTTTCTTGAAAAGATTCTGAATTACTTTATAAAGATATTAAAATGAAAAATATTAATGTTTAGTGGCGCCGATTTTATAAATTTTAGTCTCGTACTCGAATAAAAACGATTTGATTCAATATTTTGCAATATAATAATTAATGTGTTTCTATGAATATAAAAAGAATATGATACTTTCCGTAATTGCTGAGATTTTTAATATCTTTCCTTTCAAAAAATCAAATTAAATAATAATTTACATATAAATAGTATAAAATATATATTTGAATACTTATTTTTATTATAATGCGGGTGTTTTTTCATTCAAAACAGTTTAATCAGGTGTAACATTTACTTTGTTTAAAAACGCTTGTAGCAAACCTTTGCAGCCTAACAACTGAAAGTATTTCTTTTGATAATAAAGTAAAAACATTTTCATTTATCTTTTCCACTATCCTATCATTTTATACACATCTTCTAAAGAAACTTTCTGGTGGAGGGGTAGGCTTGTGACCCGGGCAGCCTATTTTGGTACATCCAATCGATGTTCTATTCTCATCCACTCTGCTGCACCAACAATTGTTGCAACCATCATTATAAGTTTGTCCTGGAACACACTCATAATAGTTAGGAGGAGGTGGACTAGGCTTGAAGTCTGGTGGGCAGCCTTTCTTCGTGCATGGTCCGATATCCGTTTTACATCTGCTTACTTGAAGACATTGACAATAGTTGCAACCATCATAATATGATGCTCCTTCATTGCACACTCTTGCCTCTGAAAAAACAGTAGCTTTACAAATATTTTTCACTTTTCTATTATATGAAGTTCGTGTTATTGGTTTCGTACGTGCTCCTAATGGTATGGTTGTTAATTAATAATTAAGATAACAAACCTGCAACAGAGATATATGTTATGCAAACTATTGAAAAAGTGAGAATGAGCAAATGAGATAATTTTGCCGTCATAGTAAATAGATATTTAATGTCTAGTACTCTTTTGAAAGACGAAAGTTAAACTGATAATAAGTGACTGAATTTGCTTCTTTATATGCTTCCTTGGTAATATCTCATATAATCAAATGCAAGTAATCTGAAGCGTTATCTTATTTATAGAGAAAACGTTTACTTCTTCCTTGTACTTTAACACATAAATCAACATGTATTTTGTGAATCCCCCAAGTTATTTGCCAACGTGATGAGGAAGTAAATGCAGGTAAAATTTTGCTGGAAATGCTATAATTATGTACAAATGATTGACGATCTTCTAACAATTGCTATACCACTAGATTAACTTTTTTCTTAATTTATAAAATATTGGTCTACTATAAAGAACTTAATTAATGTTGTTAACTAAACTGTTTGATCAGTCTATTTTTTCATTGGAAGAATTATCTTATTACTTTTTTTACAATCAATATTAAAACTTTACTGCACATAAAATCTGTTCAATGTTTGCCTTTTTTTGAGAAATATTTGGATGGTCGAATTTTTTTATAATTGAGATAAAATTTAAGGGTATAAGTCATGTTTGTTTTTCTTCTTGGCTGTAATTATGGTAATTAACACACTAACAAATTGTTAAAACGGTTGCATTCTCTTCTTACTTCTGCAAGGTTAATGGATTCATAAATTTTATTTTAGTTTTTAATGGGGATTTTTTATATAATATGTTTTGAACTGGCAAAAGAAAATGAAAATACATTTATTAAAAAAAATAGTATAAATTATGACTGTATGAATAACTATCTATCTCTATTAACTATTAAACGATGCATTTTATAACATCATTTTCTAAGGTTAGTTTATACTGATTTGACGTATCTTTTAATAGGGCGAAATTGTGCGTGTCCAAACAAATATAATTCAGCAAAATTTATTATCTGAAGGAAGTCCACGTAACTGACAGAGAAAATATATCAACCTGGTAAGTGGAAAGAAAGCCACTAGAAAATTTATTCAGCATGTGAAAACGAGCTGTACACCTTACAAGTCAATTTATAGCTATTTTATTTTATGATTTTATGAGTTAATATACAATAAAATCATCTCCATTTTTAGTTCCAAAAGATAAAAATTATTCTTGCTAATTTTTAGTGATATACATTAATTTTAAAATTAAAATTAAAAATGATATAACAAACCTGAAACAGAAATGTGAACTATGCAGATGATCATCAAACTAACTATAGACTTGCAAAGCATTTTTTATGTCACGTTTTAATAAGTGTAATGTTAATGTTTATCTTTAAACAACAAAAATTTAACTACTATTCAGGATTAAAATTCTACGGTTTATATGACTTTTCTTCAGTCATGTCTTATCCGGCAAGATAAAAAAAAATGTGAAACTATTACTTGTATAAAGAAAACGTTTACTCTTTACTTAAGCTTTAACAAACATATCAACTTTGTGTTTTGTATATTTATTAGTAAATTGTAAAAATAATGAGGAAACATGTAGAAAAACTCAGTTTTAAAAATAAAAAATTGTATAAAAATAATTTTGTATTTTTTTGATTATTTACGAAATAAATGTACAAAAATATTACATTTATTTTTTAATACAAATTCGATAATTGTAAACAAGTAATTTTAATTGAATTAATTTAAAAAAAGAAAATGGTTATACCTTGAGCTATTTATTTTAAATCATATTTTTAAATAAAATTTAATAATTTTGGACAATGATTTTAAATAAATAAATGCAGTTTTTGATTCTCAGGTAAAGTATTATTAAAAAATTGTTATAGTATACATAAGCCTTATTCAAAATATTATCTAGGCACTACATCAGTGTACAACTGCGATTCACGACTTTAAAATAGTATAATCGTTCAAAGTCGTAAAAATCAGTTTACTGCTTAAGCGGTAATTATGTAAATTGTTGCTACAGAATAACGATTGTTATACATATAATTTATCGCAATTTTGATAAGGATCTTTATCAATTTTGATTGTTTTATAATTATATCAAAATTAACAAGCCATAAAAAGACTTTCGCTCTTGTAAAATGTATAAAAGATAGTGGATAAAGCTTTTACATAAAGTGTTTTAATTAAATTCAAAATTTAATAATAACTGTAAATTTGAAAAGAGATTTAATTTTGATAATGACTTTTCTTATCATTCTGTTTTTACAATTTATATCTTTGCTTTTCACGTTGATCAAGTTTAAAAGGTCGTACAAATTTCGCATTAACATTGAAAAAATCGAATTGAAGAAAAATTATTTTTTACAAACAAATAATAATTTGATCGAACTTATTACAAAATTTATATAACAGTAACTATTGATGCAACACTAGCTCGATAGTAAACCATAGAAGAATATTGATCGTACAAAACGGCATGAAATGAGCAAATCCACAAAAAAATCTCCCATGAATGGCATCAATCAAAAAAGCCTTCAACGCGACTAAACAATCCTTCCAACAGCGTTTTCAATACCCCTTAATCTTCAAGATCCTTTTTCTACTTACATACACGCCTATGTGCGTGCGAGGTTTGCACAAATTTCGCAAGATCCTTATACACACTTGTCTATACATATTTATAAAAAGAGGACTTATGCCCCTATAAAACGCTATCTTTTACATGATCGCAAAATAATAATGTATACTCTTAAAGCTATACGTAGCCTACGCTCGTGTGTATTGTGTGTACGTGTCTGTGTGTGCAATATAATACAAGGTGTGAAATGTACATGAGTTTGTCTGTCTAAACTGCCTTCTCCGAGCGCTCGAGAGGGAAAGAGGGAATATGTATAAGAACATATATAAAAATAATTAAAAGAGCCGCCCGTAGTCTTATAACATCGATTGGCTTATTCATTCGCTCGCGCTTGGGAAATTTTCAAGCTTTTCTTATTCCGTCCAGTGCACCAATATAATCTACTCTAAAGAGGCATGAACAATCCAGCCCAGAAGGCTATCAACAAAAAGAAAAGCACACACGAGATGAGCTTAATTTTTCCAATCCTTTTCTGCGCTTCAGCCAAGGCCGGCGCTATAAAATTTCGTGTTTAAGGAAACTGGTTCTTCGCGCGGCGGCTAATGTAAATAGGCAGTGCTTTAATTAAATGGCAGTCGGAGTTACGTTAGTTACCTTTTTCTCTCATTGCCGGCAGGAGACAAAGACTTGACGATTTTTTTCCTCGCGCCCGATACAGTTGCGCGCCTCGCTGCATTGCTGATTATATATTTTTAGACGGCCGCGGAGTGTGTCAGGGATCCGCGAGCGCCGGTTCTTTAAAAAAAAAGCAGGAGAGCTCAGTAATGGATTACCATAATTTCTCGCTCGGATCGAGCGAGCGAGATTATCGTTTTTTTTTCTTTCTTCAGTCCCAGAACTACCAGCGCGGTTATGTGCTTTTTTAATTCGCGAGCAATAAGAGCGTCCATAAACGCGAGCATTATCTCAAGCTCGTTTGTTCTGTCGACCTCATCCTTAGTCTCTCGGCGGGCCTGCGTAAAATTTTTACTATGGCGAAGGATTAGGAAACGTCGTAAAGACGCGTCTATTAATAATAATTCGCTCGGCGATCGAGCGAATATGCGATTATTGTTTACAGCGCGATTCTCGAGGCGATTACGAATTGGGTGAAGGTTTTTCGGTTACGAAGTTTTGCGGGAGTAATTAGTGTATTGTACATTCGGCGTTTTAGCTGTTTTCTTTTTGCGAGCGGTGAGCATTAGCGGACCGTAATGTTCGCGCTGTTTTTATTGCGGTGCGCGGATTCGAAAAATTGTCGATCGTCTGGAAACACACTTCATTATATTGCATCGTTTATCTAATAAAAAGTGTTGAAATTCAACCTTGCTTAACGCAGGGAAAAAAGGAATTACTCCTATGATGCTGCATTGCGAAAAAGTGCGTTATTTAAGTAAATGTTGATTTATTGAATAAAGGATAAGATGTAATTTAAATTCTTAGGAAACTCGCCCGAGGGCATTCATACATATTTTAAAATAAATTGGCTTTAATAAACAAAAGATTTAATATTTAGAAAATATGAGCAATACGACGCTAGGAATTGCGTGTAATTGATAAAGTTCGTATTATCTCAATGATAATATGCAAAATTTATATTGGTTTTACTCCAGATAAAATGAAATAAGTTTTACTTATGTTTAAAATATGTATTCTTGATAAGGAGTCTGATAACTAGAAAATACTGCTTTAATGTAAGAGTAAATATCCATTATATCATTTTCTAAAATTTGTAATCACACATTTACCTAAATTCTGCAAGTGTCATTAGTTAAATGCGGCTTAGAAAGTCTTAAATAAAATGTTATAAATACGTAAAATTAAAAAAAAGAACATGAAAAAAAAATTAATATTACGATTCCACGAGTGTCTAGGAATGCATAAAAATATTCCGTAATTACATATCACATTTACAAACAAAAGAAGATTATAAAAAAAAAAATTCACAAAAACGAATCGCAAAACAAGTAGTCTTAAATTAATACGTCCAAGGTAGTCCTCCCAAATTTTGACCTCACTCAAATAACAGACTCGATCGGTAAAAATCGAAACCGAGACAACTACCTCTCTCCACCTCCCATCTCCGCAAAAATCATCAAGTCTTCACCGCGTCTCGCGAGAAATAACCTTCGCCATAAAAAAAAAACTTTACTTGTCAGGAAACACGACCCTTCCCGCTTTCTCGCCGAGCAGATGTTCACC
Source organism: Eupelmus urozonus (assembly GCA_900480035.1). Lineage (NCBI taxonomy): Eukaryota > Metazoa > Arthropoda > Insecta > Hymenoptera > Eupelmidae > Eupelmus > Eupelmus urozonus. Next base: position 73,970 of record UELX01000367.1, on the reverse strand, counting down.
CGATCCGACGTCCCCGTCTATCTCATTGCCCGTGGGCTCGTCCTCCAGACTCTTAAGATTCTTCCTCGCCTGTGCGTACTTGGCCTTGAAGTAATCGTTATCCTTCGGCGCTATTTTATTCTGCAGCGCCGGCTCGTAGTAGTCGAATTTGACCTTCTGCTTGGGGGCTATCTTGTTCTGAAGCCTGTCGTCGAATAAGACAGCCGCAGCTGCTGTTGTGGTCGGCTGCGAGTGGCTCAGCACGTTGAGGATGCCGAACCAGTTGGGCCAGGCGAACGGATTAACTCCTTCGTCGACGTTTTCATGGACCTGGTATGTGTGCGTCGGTCTTGACGGGGTCGAGCTGGTGCTGGTGGTTGTTGTGCTGGTGGAGCTGCTGGAGGCGGTGCTGCTGCTGATGGGGAGAGTTGGCTTCGTGGGCACCGGCCGATTGATACCTGCAAGACAATGGGCAATTATAACATTCCTGCGGACAGGCTGTTTGTTTTGGCCGCTCGCTTCTGTGCGCAGGGCTTGAAGAGGCTTTATTTATTGGAGCTGATTGAGCTGGAATTCTAGTGATTTATCTGGGAGACTTTTTTTATCTGGGTTTTGATTTGGAAAATGTTGGAGGTTTGGTGTTTGGGATTTAGATGCTGGAGATCGATGTTATGTAAGGCGAGGCAGTGATTGCTTTGAAAGTTTCGCAGGAGGAAATAGGTTGCAGATGCGTCTGGAAGAATTTCTAATCTCTACTGTGCAATTTGGTAAATTGCTAAATGTATTTTTATACGAAAATTTATGAATGGCTATTTTTCATATTGTACTTTTATTACTTTTAAATCTAAAAGTCCTTCGAAACGTTAAATGTTACATTTAAAAAAATATATATATAATAATAGGTTTCTCCTCGGTAGATAACTTTGTGCTAAATTTGAGTCAGTTGTTTAAAGTCAGTTGAAATGGATTAGCTAGTAATATTGGATAATAGGTGTCAATAAGGAAAAAGATTATGGTAGCTATTTTTGGAGTCATTAAGAACTCATATTTCACGTAATTTTTACTCAGTTTCAGTCTACCTTCTCAGATATCTCTTTGAATTTTCAGGAACAACCTGAAGGTATTATTATGTGATTTCATTCATTTCATACTTTTAGCCATCTGCAGGTACGTTATTAAAAAAAATGTAATCGACTTTCGTACAGTAAATAGCTTTTAAATTGATTCTTACCCGCAAGGGCCACTGACAAAAATATTTCAAGTATGTGCTTCGTTTTTGCAATTATCGGTGTACTGTTTGGATGTCAAATAATGTGTTGCACTTAATTTAAATTACCTTAAAAATCGGTGATTAAAAAATTATACTTGAGACGTTATAAAAACTTTTAATTGTATCTTATTAACAGCCTAGTAATAATGTTTCATTATCTTGAAAAAAAGAAGACTTTCGATAATTTTAATGAAAATCACAACAAAATTTTCATTCAATTCACGATTAAATATCAAAAATTGATTTCTTATAAAAAACTTATCAATAAAGCTTTCAACGACCTTTTATTGAAATTTTACCGTTCACTCAATAAAAGTGACAAAAGGCACGGTCAGCAATACAAACTGTTCTTCCGGCATGACCAGAAATATCTTTTACCCGAGGCAGATCAAAAGAAATCCTTAGCATTAAATGACCAAATAAAATGAAAAAGCACGCACACGGAAAGGTTGGAAAAAAATCAAGAAACAGATGTTATTGAAAACTTTCGTTTGAGACATACATACAAACGCGAGAGTGAGTCGAAGATTTATTCATCTCGAATCAGAATCAATCCAGTGCTCGGTCATTGGACCTAGCTGATTTTATCGATGTATAATATTGATGAACAGATAAGCAGAAATGATCATTAATTTAAATGAATTATATAAATTAGGCTAATATTGCTCATTGTGGTGTTGGCCGTAATTAGTCAGGTGCTGCTACCGGATGAAAGTGAGTTCACTAATTTATATTTATCAACCTGCGCCTATATTTTATAACGCGTGTGAATGCAAAATTAACGAATCTGTCAACAACATGCCAGCTCCATTTTGATTAATGTTTCATCAGTTATTATTCACTATACTTTTTGTACTAAATTAACTACTGTTTTTTTTATTAATTATTATAAATCTATTTTTTATTGTTGATTCTAGTTTATGTAATATTAGAAATCAGCAATAAATTATGTGTTGCTAATGCGCCGTACTTCATCCACGTGTCTATAATGCGAACAAGGTAAGTGAACTAGAATCCTGACATTTATGAGTATCCAATCTTGTAAGAGGATATTTTTAAAACACGCATGTTTGTCAATGCATCCGGGTTGTGCCAGACCGTCCGGGTACACGAGTGCATTCACCTTGAAGAGACATTGTAAGGTAATATTTCAAACTGCCGCATCGATAACTCTCTTAAAATTCCTTTTTTCAGAAAATCAAATATCCTGGCTTGTTCTCGGTAAAAAGCTACTTTATTTAAAAAAACAAAAATACGGAATAATTTTATTTTTAAAATCAACCAGAAAAATATCCTCTACCTTCACAGAACACATAATTTTCAAACAATAGCCATCTAGCCTAGCTAACGAACTCGCTCCTTTCAACAGATAATGAATTTATGTAAAATATAAGCTCGCAATTTGCCTCTTGCAATCTCCGCCTAAAATCACACACATTAAATCCCAACGCGCTCCCCTTAAACCTCCCTATAAAAAAAATCCGTTTGCAAAATATCGATCCGTACCGTAAAACCTAAATCAAGCATTCCAGCCACGCTTCTCCGCAATCCACTAATTCTCCCAACTACCTCTCTATACAATCCCGTCGTAAAATCCCCTATCTTAACGTCCAGCTCAACGCGATCTCGTGCCTCTCTCCTCCAAACACCACCCGTCGAACTCCACACACATATACAGATCCTCGAGCGAGAGAGGGACGTGAAAGGCATCTGCCCGCTCTCCGAAAAGCAAAAGAGAGCAAAACCCAAGGTCGTCGGGTAGCGAAGAAGAAAGGAAGCTACTCACCTTGCTGGCCATTGTGATGATGTCCTCCAAAGTGCAGCGGCTTCTGCTGGTTGAAGTACTGGTAGACGTGCCCGTCACCGTGACCGGCGTGACCATTAAAGACACCGTGCGGCCCGACCACCCATTTGGTGATGGCGTTGAAGCCGAATGGATCTCGGTAGAAGCGATGCTGGGTTCGGTCGTCCTCCTGGGCTATTTGCTGCTGCATGCGCCTGTTGTACTTCTGGAGCTGTAGATAGTGACGCCGGTGTAGCTGTTCCTGGTAGACGCGCTGCTGCTCGCGCTGGGCCTCGATGCGACGCTGGATTTCCTCGCGTCGGCGGAGCAGGGCTTCGTTTAAAGCTGGGCTGGCCTGGGTTGGTACGTCGTAGCGACGTTGTGGCCGTCGGGTTGGTCTCGTGGCGCTGAGAGGTGTGGTTGGGTAGCGGTTCTGCTGGCGGTTCTTGATCAGGGTGCTCACGGCCTCGAGGGTCGTCACCGGGATCTGTGGGAAGTGGGAGATTTTTAGGGGATGTTTGAGATTTGATTTGATGGTTGCGAGGATGATTTGGGGGCGAGCGATGGGAGGGGTGATTGTAAGCATGGTTTTTAGTGCCGAGGGGTGGGTGATGTGTGGTTGGGTGAATGTTTTGGTGATGGGTGGGTTGATTTAGTTTACAGCTGGAAAGAATGTTGGTTATGCTTCTGAAATTTAAGTTTTTTGTGGCGTATAGAGAAAAGTTCAACGTTCACTGAAATTTATCTTTTTAATTAAATAAAAAAAATGAGAATGAAGTAAATTTTCGCTGGTTTCTTATACTTATGTGACAGGTGGTGACGGTGTGACTATTAGTTTTTAATAAGGCGGTAAAAAGTTTAGAAGCAGACTACGTAACAAAATTTCAGAGTGCAAAGCTTAAGGTGCAGTTAAACTTGAAATTTACAAGTGAAAAGGAAGTATTACGAATTTTTTCGCAGCGCGCAGCTGTTTATTTGAGTAATGGACGGCGCCAAAACTGTTATTTCCAGTAATATGTTAGGAATTCTAGAAGCAACACAAGCGGAACCAAGTTCGAAAGTTTAAAGGCTTAAGTATAGTTAAACTTGCATGCGAAATTATATACACCGGGTAATTTACAATGCAGCAAGAAAAAAAATGCCAAGTTCCTAATATAAATGTAGGTTCGCCTAGGGTAATTATTAAAAGAAAGTTCAAGAAGTTGCATTGAACGTGAAACGCCAAAAAAGAAGTAAATTATAATTTTATCTCAAAACGATTTTTATAATGCACTTGATAAGTCGTAAAATTTTATGTGAATTGATCTACTTTCAATCGATGAAAACATTTCTAACTATTAAAAAGTTAAAATATATTGTAATAATTCATTGTGCAATTCAAGCAAATATCTGACTACGAATATCAAATGTAGATAATAGGAAATCTACTGATTACAATCACTTGTTATGTTACGCATGTATTGGAACACTTAATTATCTTATTTCCTTTCAATTGCGTATCTTTAATAAAATATAGATTCATATTAAACGACTTCCCGACGTTCATAATCAATAACATAATAGATACCTTCTCGTTAGTCTTTTTGGAAGTAACAATCAAGCAAAAAAGTTAATTAAATAATCCAAACCCACTCAAGAATTATGTAAAAACACATATCGATACACGCACATAGAAAGTTAGCCAAGCATGTAACTACAAAATAATTAACTCTCCGGCAAACCATCGAACCCAGCACCGAACCCTACACATGTTAAACGCCTAAAAGTAATTAGAAAAAAATCCGCGAAACTGATTTAGCTCCATTTGCTTCAGCAAATACAGTAATTTTCCAGGCTCCGATAAATCGGCAAATCGAATCGACAAGCCGCTACCAACATATCGTTAAATCTAATAACCAAGCTCGTATTCTTCAGCAAATCCGAGAAAGAAAAAAAAGGCATTAAGCAGCCATTCATTAGAGCCCATAAAAGCTTACATTGAATAACGCTATTATTACTCCTACATTACCTTGAGCACACTATCAATCCTGCCGGCGTTATCCGGTGACAGTGTCTGCGCCGCCTGAGACGTCTGCTTGATCGCCTGAATGGGAATCTAAAGGGAACATTGCGCCAGGTGATTTCATCTGCGAACGGGACGCTTATACCAGCCACGCCGGCTTAATGGTTCGTGGCAAAAATCGCGCTTTCGATGATCTACGATCCGAGCGCGGCGCGGGCTTAATTACGATATTAAAAAACGATAAAGCGCCAAGGATACGGACGCGCGAGGTAATTGCGTCCAGGTATATAGACTCGCGTTTGCGCGAGGGGAAAAATTTCTCCTATTTATAATAAGCACAGGCGATCGAAATTGCCGAGTACAATTATCCATTAAAGATTACGATCATCGCGGCCGATATACATATCCTTTCGTTACCTTCGCCTTTTTTTTTACTCGAGATTCTAGGTACAAGAGCGGATCTCCCGCGTGTTATTATCGCAATTATCGTAATTATCATCGAGGCGCGTAAGGGCGCGCAATCGGCGAGCGAAAAAACAAAGTCGGCCGCGCGCGCTCGGGGTTCCTTAAAAGGCGTTGCGCCAAAACGAGTTTTCGGGATGGATGTGTATACGCGGGTTACGCGCGTGTATAGGTCTGTTCGGGTGTACGTGGGTACTTACGTTGAAAATGCTGTCGATTACCGCCGCTCCGTTCTGCTGGCGCTTCCCTCGAATCGTTTCTTCATCCTGTAATAAAAAAGAGAGGAGTTTAGTTTTTTTTTTAGTGGGGGTGGGTTGGTTTTTGGGTGTTTGTTTATCGGAATGAAAAGGCTGTATTTGAGAAAAGTAGTGGAGGTTATTGAGTGGGTTGTGGAAAGAGGGGGTTTATCGATTTAAATCTGGTGATTATGAAATTTTACTGCGCTTGAGTTAATTACATCCTCGATGAAGAGCTGGCTTTTTCGTACTGATGATGTTATTACTTAATTTTTGCTTTTTTTGGGACGCGGCCCATTAAGTAAAAGTTGTATTGATCAGAAGTAAGAGATGCCGATTTATAGCCGTGTTCTGCTGGCTTGCATAATGCAATGAGAGAAAATAAATCATTAAAAGAAAATTATAATTAGATGTAACACAACATGCGTGAGGATGAATTTTTAGTTTTTTTCACCGACGTGATTGATTGATTCATTCAAAGTATCGTCTGCAATTGTTTTGCTTTCTTATAGCTTGTTATTTTAACTTATTTTACAGCTATAAAAACGTTCATTTTTAGAATTAATTATCTTTAAAAAAAGTTAAAATAGATAATTATAGAACAATTAAAAATGAATGATTAGCCTTGTTGGAGTATTTGCTTGTGAAATATTTGCATGTTATAAAGCTTTTACAGCTATTTTTCATACGTTTGTAAAATTTTTTTCTTATACGTGCATACCTGACCTTGCAAAATAGATAAAATATTACCCTAACGCAACTGTTTACTATGATGATTAAACGTGCATTCAAAAAAGGTATAAAAATGTTTATTTACGTTCAATAGTTTATAATTCTCTGTATTTTATTATCAAATAAGGTTCTAAAAAAAAGACAGTTGTGAAAGTACAAAATGTAGCGAGGTGGATTCAATAAAAAATAATTTGTTTATAATTATAGAAATAAAACATTTTTGCTCTAAATAATAAACTTAATTATTTCTGAAGAAAACTATTGAATATTAAATTCTTAATATATTGTATTGTGCAGTATAAGGATTATAGTGTCTCTATTAACGGATAAAGAGCAAATTCTGAACACCGCAAGAAAAATTATGTACATCGATATTTTCATGTGCGAGGAATTTACAATTTTTTACACGAGAATGAAAAATAACATTTTTATTTTCTCTTTCACCTTGGCGCAGAATAAACGGCAGGCAGTGCGAAATTTATACTTGTATGTACTTCGGGTATTTATATCGCCGCGGATATACGTCTTGTTCTTTATACCGCAAGAAAAATATGGCAAATATTATAATTGTCCGATAATTTTGTAATTTTTATTAATCGCTTTTTTATGCAAAGTTCACGGCAATTTTTTATATTTTTACATATTTTAAAATCGCAATATCTGGACCTACAGTAATTAATACGCGTTTTTTGTCGACTTTCTTTATTTTTGTTGAGGTTTTTCAACTGACTGGATGTCCTTGGATCCTTAATATTTATATTTATGTTTTGAGCAGGTTTTATATCTCTTGTTACCTTTTTCGACTTGCAGATATATCGCAAGCGGTATTGTAAAATGTTAGTGCACTTCATATTCAGTTTTAATGTAGCAATGAGTTCCGAGTTACTATTATTATTAGACTATATTATAATTATGTTGTTAGAATATAAGGTTACCAACAGACATAAATTCTATTGCTTTACTAAAGTTGGCTTAAGTATTATGTTTACTTTATTTGTATTAAGAAATGATACTTTAATTTACTAAATTGTGATTGTTAGTTAACAGCTTTAGAATTTGAATGTTAATGATTGTTTTACAAATCACCTAACAGAAATGAATAATTTGATTGTAGAGACATTAATCTTCAGGACCAAACATGCAAAGGGAGATGTATATATGTAAAATGGAAAATTAATGAGGATCATACTGATGCAATAGAGAAATGATGGGTAAAGAGGCTTCGTGATCTTTCCTTTAAATCTATGAGGCTAGTAAATTTATCACATCCATGCAGGTGCCCTTTCGCTTATCAACACACCATTATGTAATGTAAGGATACGCTTTATAATACGATAAGTATTTGCAAATTTTAGGTCTAGTTCTGAAATTCTTTGCAGAAGAACAAATAAACTTTGAATTCCACTGCTGTTAATAATTATTTGGACGCTATTCATTTTATTTTAGGATGATTAATATTTTATCGAAAAAATTCCTTAAAATATTCAACTAGTGAAATTTGAAAATGCTTTTTAAATTCAAAAATTATACCGTGCATATCAGTTAATCAATTATTCATCACTTTTTAAATAGTTTTCTTTTTCAAAGTATTTAAAATATATATTGGCGTATTTCTTGAGTGAATTTAATTGCTCATTAATTTTGTATTCTTGATGAACAAGTTTTTTTAAGGTCGAATAGCCTTGCGTCTCTGAAAGATTATTATCAAATCGCTTTCAACATCTCATGCGTGTATATAATTGACCTACAGGTCAGTATTTAGTTCAATCAATCTTAAAGAAGCCGTGCATAAAAGAAAGTTTTGTATATACCCTAAATTGTCATAAGTTAATTCTTTACAATAATTAGTTTAAATTACTACAACTATTTAAGATAATACTTATATTTCATAATAAGCATTTTTATTTGAAACATTTAATTACAAGTTAATGATGATATGATTCTTATATGAACGGTAGTTTTGTAATTTTTAGTTTCTTTTTTAATAGAAAACGTTTTTGGCTTATTTGTACTTATTTGTTCTACAGTAAATACTTGAAATGCAGTTTCTTCATGTCCAATTAAAGTAGAAAATATATAGAAGGAATCTATTGAATAATTAATGAAGTAATTCTTTATCAATATAATAAATTTCCTTTTTGGAACAAGCACATCCACAACTAATAATTATCGTAAGCGTGCGTAATCAATTTGTTTTCTTATTATATAATTTTCAATAAGAAAATATTTAATAATAATTTTACTACAATCAAAAGCCATGTGCATAAACATACATTTTTCATTAGATATTTCTCACCATATGTAAATATTTGTAAAAATGAAATTAATATTTATAGGCTTAATTAACATTGATAAATTATAATATTCATTTAATTTTTTTATTATAATTAGATGATTGTAAAGTGATAAAAAATATTGTTTGCTGTACTCTAACAATTCACAGACAGTAATTTTGTTGAACGAAACGGTGGCAATCAGCCTAAATTATGAAGAGGAATTGCAGACAAAGCTATCAAAATGCATAATACAACGCGGTCTTTAAACTCCTTTTTTGAAAGCATTTCCCAACAAACGTGACTCTTTTATAATGAACGTACCATAGTAAGTGTAATGATATTAGCATTCACAGTGATATTCCTCACTGAATGAACGCGCGAACGAAAATAGACCAGATGTTCAAGATTCCATTGTTGTTTCTTTTTTTTTTGCTAACGTGTTATCTCATCGGCATGCGCAGCGGCCCGTGATGGTATAATACGGTTGCAGGAGTTACAGGGGAAGCTCGTAATTGTTTTTTCGCTATAGGAAAGCTTGGGCAAACATTTGAGAATTACTTGGTTCTATACGTCTCTTCCCAAAATTTTTTAACTATTGTGTATTTCAAAAAAGTATCGTTCAGTCCTTTTGATTTGCAAATAATTTGTAATTATTGTATTTGATTAGAAAAACATAAAATGAACAAATACTTTGATTTAAAAAATTATACAATATAATTTCAGCAATGCGGTTTAATGATTATTTTTATGGATTCAGTAACCATTATTTCTTTCATTCAACTTACTTATATGAAGTCCAGTCTACTAGGTTCGCGAAAGCGAATTTTGCCACGAAACAAACTTTTTTTCAGTAAGGTCAATAAAAATATGTCCACTCTTGTACCACTGTATCGTTACGATCGTAAGTATGACATTAAACCGATATTACAAAACCAATATTGTGTCGACTTTGAGCCAGCATCCCAGCAAAGAAACAAGATTATCTCTCTACGAGTCGAACGAACTAGGTCAAAATTAATGTCATTTCAGCACGATGCTTTTAGCGAAACACCATTCAGACATCTCAGCCGGCCGGGGGTAATACATCAAAAACCAGTTGGCTCTGTGTCATAATAGACCAATGTCGATTCCGAACTCCTTTTTTTGCGCCTGCCAGACGTCACTATTCGCACGAGGACGGGAATTTCTCATCCCGAGACCGCCGAGGTACAAGACACATCTGGTCGACGGTTAATTTTTTTTTTCTCCCGATCACTTCGTCAGCCGCGGAACGACGTTAATAAAAATTTATAAGCAAAAGTGCCAGATATAAATCTAAAAATGGTGCGGTAATGAGACACTGCGTCGCGCTCGCCTGACATTGCAAAAGTGCAGCTCTCCGGCCACGTATGTATTGGCTCCTATTCGAGCCCGTTGGCTAACGCTTTAATGGAGGCTTAATTACGTCGAGGAGAAAAATTAGCCGAACTGTTTACTTTTTCAACCCTCGCGGCGCGTCCAGCCGTGTCCATTACAATGGATGATTAAGAGCGACGCTGAGTTTATTAAGTCATTGAATTTTTCTATCGCGGCCTTCTCCGCAAAGGGGCATTCTCATCGAATTACGTAGCGCTCATTGTGCTAGTCGATTTTATCGGATTATTATGTGGCTGTGAAGATAGAAATGTTATGACTCACGAGTGCAATGGGTCAATGTGCATCGGTTCGCTCGTAAAACTTTTTCTTTTGTGTTAAAAATTCTCTTTGGGTGCGCGCTGAGGCTTTTCTACTTTCTTTTTCAATTTTGTTATTGAGCTGGGTTACGTAAGGAGTGGGTTTGGATAGTGCAAAAAAATATGGGATTTTAAGGCATTTCGCGCGAATTTATAAAGATCGGGTTACGCAATTCCGATGGAAAAAATGATTTTTCGACTGGGAAACACGTCCAATTACAGCTTTATGGCGGCCATTTTCCTTGACGATATTGTAATCTATTTCTAAAAGATAAAATAAGAAAAATTTCTCGGAAAATCGAATTTTGTAATGCCCTGTACTTTCACTCTACACGCTCTCAAATTTGTATCATCAACCACTTAAACGATCGTTGTAAATGCAGTTCTCGTAAGTGCCTATGCGAAAATTGACTCGGTTAGAATTACTGCGATATTAACTGGACTTCATATTCGATATATTGGTTTGATACTGGATCAGTACTAAAACATAAGTCTTAATTTTATAAATTACAAATCGAACGGTCAAGTTACCAAAATAATGGGGTAGTACCAAACAAACATAAAGTATTATTATATACTTATAAATGACTTTACAAAAATGATTCTATTACAATTTGGCTCAATAACACTTTTTAAAAGTTTTACCTATTATATCAGCCCTATCATAACCATTACCATTTGAAATTCGATAAATCTCAATGTACTCAAATTTGATTAACGATTGCGTAATTTTAAAAATAGATGACCTTCTTAGAAATTGAAAATTTCAGAAAAATGCGTAATTAGAGATTGTGTATTGTGTTATGCGTATTTGTATATGATTCTAGGTGTGAATTAGTGACGCATACCAAGTACGGCAAGACATTGTCTTACCAGAGTCGGTTTGCATCTACTGATTACATATGAAGCTAGAATGTCAATTACACGGCAACATTGACCGAGTTTCCTTTGATTTAAAAGTGCTGTTTGTAAAATTATTGTAAAACAAAGAGCTTGAACAGAAAACAACCTCTCATTGTCTTTAAAAACCCACAAATCAAACTTTCATCCCAACAAAAAAACCAAACACTACTTTTTCAAAAACGATTCAATCAGACCTATACCAACAACCCCTCGAACAAAGTGTCAGCACCAACCCAACCATACGACTATATCCCCACTAATTAGACAAGAAACCGCACTCCGAGGAATCAGCTTAGCCCCGCATACATCTGTAATGTTTACTAATCCAGCATTCCAGAGATGAGGCAATCAATCCGTCATTGCGTCCAACTAATTCCTTTTTCCGACTCTCCAACATCACCGCTCTTGCACCGTTAGTCGTTAGCAAAACTAGACCAACGACCGATCAGCTTTTGTATATACGATCTTCCTCTCCTCTCTCTCCACGCGCGACGACCCGCAACGTCCTCGTGCCTCCCGTGAAAGGACGACACGCTCGCAGCTCTTTTTCTCTCTCTCTTCTTTTTCAATATGCCGAACCGCGCGCGCGCACTTTCACTTTTGCGCGACGCGCGCGCATCGAAATCGCTCGGTATGCGAGCGCGCTTCGGGATTTCGAATTCGATGCCAGAGGATCGTTTTCGCCTGGGCGCCGAAAAGGCGATGGGAGCTTGTTGGGATCATTAAGAGGCGAGCAGAGTGAGAAAGCAGAGTATCGAAGAGGGGAAGCAGATTAACAAGCGAGTGCGTGTATAGAGAGCGAAAAGGCGAAACCACGCCCGAAGTGGCTGACAGAAATTAATGAGCGGCGGGGAAGGAGACTGGAGAGGTCGCGCCTTTGGGAGCACCTGAATTTTTCGGCTAATTTGGTTGTTTAAAGAAATGACTTATCTTATAGGAGTAATAAGCATTGAATGTTATGAGATTATTGGAATGCATAATTTAGATTTGTAATAGAAAAAATATTAGACTATTTTCCAAATAGGAATACCAACCCAATATTAAATCAATATTACACTTTTAACCGTCGAGTATTTACTAAAACAATATTGAACCAATATTACGCTTTTACGCAAATGACAGCGGTCCTTTGTATTTTAGTACATTCCAGAGTTTCTATTACAGCGTTTGAAATCGCATTAAAAAACAAAGAAAAAACTCCAACAATTGAGATTACAGACACATTCGGACACAATACAAGCCAGCACTAATTTTACCCAAGTTGACACAGCCAGCGCTCGCCTTTTACTACCCCGCTATTTCGCTCCCAAAACACCAGTCGGTCCTTAACAAAATACCCCGAGCTCTCGCACCTGCCACTTGTATTTTCGTTCCACCGATTTTATTATCCCCTGTAAATACCACAGCGATCGAAATCGCGCCGAAAAGCAAACGATCAGCCAGCCTCTCACGAACAAAGGAAACGCCAAAAAAAATCCACTCGCCCGATTATTTCGTCCACTCGCTAAAGTGCCAGTATTACGCACTCACGCGTACACACACGCAAAGACGAGATGTTTTGCCGACGAGGCGCGGTCGCCTCTGAACTTGACCCAGAAAAGCCAGCAGGAGGAGCCGCGCTGTATAGTAGCGCTCGAAAGCGCTCGAAAGTGAAAGAGGAGCCTGGGCCGTGTATATACATGCACATAAGCAGCCGAGCCGGCCGAGCGCGGATCTACCGAGGCATAAAGCGACGATTACGGAGCTGTCTCTCTGCCCCCCTTCCTATATAGCTGTAATAGCGAAATTTTCCCCGGGCTTGGCCAACCGCCGATTTGACCCGCATTTTTCTCGCGCGGACCTTGGCTGATTACACATATGAACAGCCGCGTTCGGTTATTATACAGCCTTTTATCGCCGAGAGAGTTGCGAAATCCAGAGCAAACACGAGACCGGCGGCCGACTTTTTTCCTCGAAGGATGAGCGCGACATCGTTTGCCGATTTACGAGGGCGCCGGCGATCGGTTTTTGCCGAAACGCAAAAAAAGAAAGCGAAGGCCCTGGCTCACGCGCCCGTCGTTATGTCCATAAATACGAGCGCTTAAACACGGGTATGTACGAGCGCGTCGTTATGTCCGTGCGGCCGAGGACGGCGCAACGCTTATTATTGTTGATTGACGGGTTTCGCTTGGCTGCCGCCGATGCGCGCAGCGGCGCGAGATTTTGACGCGGCTGTGGCTACGATTTCACGCTGGGGGTGTTGGCAAAGCGGATGGATTTTTCGCATAGTGCATGGATCGGTGGCCGTGGGTGGCGGGGGAGTTTGGTTAGAATTTTTAGTTTTAGGTTGGGATGGTTTATAGTGTTAGGTGTTTGGTTATTAATTGAAGGTTGGAACTATTTGAATGTAAAGATTCTGTGTTTGATTTATGTTATTTGTTGATGTAATTAGTGTAGGCAGTCAATGTTTTTTCTGTTAATAGTTTTGATTTGTTAATTTGAATATGCCACTGGAAATTATAATATTTATAATGGTAAATTAAGTAATCAACTAATCGAATCGGATAAGATACTTTTTGCTTTACATATGATACTATCGAATTAGTGAACGAATAAATTACAGCATGGAAATATCGATCCGATATCCGTCTAATATTTTCACGAGCGATTTAAATATAAATTTAGTGCGTCGCTATTTTTACGAACTTTTTATAATCGCTCTTACGACTCATTAAATGAGTATTCAATAAGCGGTGATGCAAGAGATATCGTGAAATTTTTTCGTATACAAACTTCGGGAACAAAACACTTTTTTCAGTCCATAATATTTTCTGCACGGCTATTGAGGCTCATGGTGCCTGAGATTTTATCGACTTTGAAATCTATGCAGATCAATTCATCTGATGGATATCAGTCTCTACAAATTTTTAAAGCCGTTATGTAAGCCTTTCATGAGTTATCGCGTTTTAAAACTATTCGACACATATACGTGAGCGCGCCGTGAAAATTCTTCTTTGCCAATGCGAAGATGCTGGAGATTTTCTTATAAATTATAAGAACGCTTTGATAAAGCAGAAAGTATTTTTTAGGTATTTTTGATTTTTACTTTTTGGTGTTTTTTATTATTTGTTTACGAAGTTACGTTACGATTCTTAGGTAACTTAAATGGAAAATAATCGTTTTTGAGAAAGCTAGTTAAAAATACAAATCTATAATGGTCTTCTTAAATTGAAAATTTATGACGCGTCCGTGAGAATATTAAGATATTCATCTGCAAAAAGACAAGCCTATAGATAAAAAAACCTTAAGCCCACGCTTTACATTGCACAACTTTGAAACTGAATTTATATTTAGTTTATTGATTAAACTTTCTTCGAAATTACCTCTGTTTCCATCGAAACATAAAACCATCTTAAGATTATACCTTAAACATCGGATCCACTCTGCAACATTTATTTTCACTTTCATCATACATCCATTTCTCTGGCAAAAAACACGCTCCTTCTCACACATACCCTCATTCTCCGCGACAGAGCGAAAAGTTTCACAAAACGCTGAAAAATGGGATAGTAAATAATTCAACAATGCCCGATGGCACACGGCGCATACATTTTATAACAATTGGCCGTAAAACGCGAGGGTACAACCTCTAAAGCATGAATTTTCGTCGTATTATGCAAGTGATAAAACATTGCTGTTCAATTATTTACCACTTTCACGTGTATAAAGTTCAGCGCTAAGCTCTTCCTTTTTCGTGAACACGAGCTCACGAGGCAGGCAGGCGTAGATAGAGTTTAACACATTTTCCTCGTGCGGGGAGAGGATGAAATGTTATACAAGCCAATTAGCATCTTTCACGCATATTAAACGAAATTTTTAATACTTTTAATTAGCCGAGCAATTGATTATGCAGAAAGATGAAATTTCAAACGTGTAATTAATGACAATATTCGTACGCCGCGGCGCGGGGATTTCGTAACGTTATTTAAATTAAAAACAATCAATTACGGAGGAGCCTGCCTAGATTTCGACATTGTCTATCAAAAATCGAATGTAATCTCGTTAATTATATATATTTTACGAGACAATACCTGGATACGTGCAATTAATATTCCTTTTTTACGGCTCCTCCATAAAAGCCGCGATCCCGCGTATTTTAATTTAATTAACGCAAAAAGCCGGCAATTAAATCCTCAATCAACAATAACGGAATCGACCTCAAGAAAGATTAGCTTGCTGTACTAATTGTAAAACGAATCCTCGACCTCGCCTACGCCCCGGCGCAACCATTTAATAACTATTTATTGTTTCGCGTCGTAATAACCTTCCGCGTTTCGCAATGACGCGCCTGCCAACTTTTCTATATAAATATAACAGAAAATTCCATACAACAATTACTCAGCCGTAATGACTCCGGAAAAATGGCAATATATTTTTCCGCATGTGGGGACCAGCGCCAGGTGAAAGGTTCCATAAACACACCGATTTTCCCCCCTCACACACACACACACACACACGTGTCCGTAACCCCAGCGCTTTATATACTTTAATAACTTCATTACTATCTCATAATCAAATTTATTGCGTATTGTAACGTCCCAATCCCTCAAAAAGCTAACCCTCTCTCCGCATCCCGAGCCACCACGCTGACGCAACGTCGCACGCGTCGATAATGCTCGTGCTTTTCGCGCCGTTATCCTCAACAATGGCCCGCTAATTATGCAAAAAAGCCGGCGGACAAAAAGCAGGAAAAGGGGCATTGTGCTCGCGCTTCCGAAAAAAAAGCGTCGGAGAGGAAAAAAGAGGCGAGGCTGCGCCGCAGGTTTTTACGAGCCCCGGCACTTATATGTATATGCACGCAGCGCGCTCGTAATATTATAGCGCTCGAAAAAGGCGCGCAAGCGGACGATTACGCGATGAGCGCGCGAGTAGCCGAGAGGCGTCGCTCTTCTCCCGTCGCGCTTTCTCTCCTCCGAGAGCGAGAGTTTAAGTTGAAATTATACGAAAGATTTCGATCGCTGCTCGGTCAGAGGTTAATAAACCTAAGGGGGAAACGCGGAAAGTGCGTGTTTGATTTCGTAGGGGGATATGGATGAGAGTTGGGGTGAGGTGTGGGTGGGGGAGATGGCGAGTACACGACTTTTGTTGAGCGGCAAATTGCGTGGAACTGTGGGTGGCCAATTACGGTGGGATAGTTTGGCTAAATTTGCGCGCCGTGCTTTGTTGTGGTTATGCTGGGGTCTATGCATGTGGTGCAGGAGGGCGGAGTGAATATTCGCCAATTAGATTTTTATTGGAGAGGTTGTAGGGAGGGTTAGATCGAAGGAAGTGTTGAAATGCATGATATGAGTTGTGTTGCTGAAAAAATTAAAATACTTTGTATATCGAAACGCTTTTTTATATTCTCGGTATCCCAGGACCGCAGTCGTTAAGACTTGCGTCTTTTTTTTAAGAGGTCAGTATATATCTCGGCTCGAAATTTGCCTTGCATAATCAAACACCAAAAATGTATATACAGAAATGTAAACAGATGAGTTTGCCCTTGAAACACGGTATTTTCGAGATTTCATATATCCAGAGGCAAAATTCGTGAAACGCGGCGGTTCGCGCGCGCGCGCGCGGAAAACGGCGCGAAGATTAGCACAGAGTAGGAAGAAATTTAAAAGTGATTTTTTGCAACTCAGACAGGTGATTTCGCACTAAAGCGCCATAGCGCATTTCTCGTTGACGTAACAGCGGAGGAAATGAAAACAAGGAATTTTAGGCATTCTTCGTGTTCCAGAAGATGCACAATTTTTAACGCTCCAGATTGCCTTGCGCGAAATTCTTTTGAAAAAGAGATCTTTTGATTACACACAGTGAGAAAAAAAGAACCGTAGCTTAACGCTCTTAGTAGCTTTGTCTAAATTAACTCTTTTACTTTTACCGTGTAAACCTTGTAGAGAAACAACATTAAACCCATCATCCTTAAAATTAAAAACTTTCAAAGTTTACCTTCCTCCGATTGATAAACAAATGTTGCTTACGTAAACCACCGGTTGATATTGAAAATCGCTCTTACAAGACTGGAATAATAAAGAAATTGTTCCCAGCTCGCGCGCAGCCCTGAAGAAGGATGTAAATAAATATTTATAATACGAACCCGCAGCTGTGATAAAAAAAAGCAAACACGAATTTAAAACGTGTTTATCCAGTCCGTTTCCCAATTACATCAGGAAATTTCGAGTTTTTATCTGTCCAGAGCTCACCCAGCCAAGGACCATTTTGTAAATAGGAGGATACACGACGGCTCGTTAACGGCGTGGAGAACGTCTTCTCATTACAAAAAACACGCGTTCATTAATCATAATAAAGCATCGCGCCTCGAGCAAATCCAGAAACGCTATCTCCCTGGTAATAATGTATATTCTCTCTGTGCTCCGAGCTTCGTTACAAGCAATTAACACGAAAAGAGTATCCCGAGCGTAATATGTATTCAAATAGCTCCGATTACGCCTAAAATAAAGAGGCACGATTCCCTTTTATCAGATGAGAAAGCGGATAAAAAATGAATTCAAAAGCCGGGCCCCGCAAGCACAATGGAAAAGTATATCATCGATACACGCGCGTGTATATAGGTATATTATTGAAAGCGAGCCCGGTCACTTTCGATCTCTTCGGCCGCTATCTACTTTCAATGCCCCCGCGCGCGCGCGCGAGATGCTTACTTTCTCGCGCCTGCTGAACTTTAACAGCATCCTTTTCATCTTTCTCGCAGCGGATCAAGGTGACGATTCTTTCTTTTCTTTTTTGTTCTTTATATGCCGCCGCTCTTTACGCCATTTCGGGCCGCGCGAGTTTGGCGAAGGTCGGAGAGCTTTTTATGAGTCACGTAAAGAGGTTGAAGTCCTCTTTTGTGAAATAACATTGCCACACTCGCGCGCGGCTAATCAAAACAAAACGGTTGACCATGCAAATTTGCTTTCTGAGATGCTTTTTCTTTTCTTTGTAATTGGGATGATTGTTAATTAAGCTGGGTTGTGTAAGTATTGTTTACTAATTTGAAAATTATAAGCTTTCATGAGTGGAACTATTATAATTATCGATAAATGAGACTTTAGCATCCAACTGTCAGGCATAACTCAAAACAACTTTCATTAAAATCGATCAAATACATTGTTAGTTATATCAACGAAAAAGCTTAATTAATGTGGCTTCTGGGAGAACTATTACGGTCCTAAGTTCGTGGTAATTGAAGGTAATTGGATAGTAATTTTAACTCATAATTAAGTTGATTCCGATGCCTTCTTTTTAATTAACCAACTCAACTTAATTGACCAGTTTTTCTACTATATTACTTAATTGAGTCCCGGTCTCGTCCCAAACAAAGTCGTCCGATAAATTCGTTACATAACTATTTCATAGTGGGATGATATAAAATATTAACTCATTCTACAGCCGACATATGGCCAGTGTAAATCACCACCATATAACTCCCGCTAAGTACATCGAGCAATTCCGATCGCACTTAGAGCTCGGGATTCCAAAACGCAAATGATCACCGATCTTTCGGCCTTTTTTGCTCTTACCCACAACATTCCAGCAGCCGCAAATCCTTGATGATCGAAATTTTGCAAATGCGAACGAGCCGCTATTATAATTTATGGTTATATAAAATTTGCACAGCCATAGAAAGTAAAAGGTAAATTTATTTCTCGCGCCGCGCGCATAAGCTGATTCTTTTTTGCCGGACCAGCTTGAGACCATTAATTTTCGTGTAAATAGCTATTCTAAAAGTTCGCGCTTACCAGTCGCAAGTGCTTTTCGGGAATTTCTTAATCTAAAGGTTTCGGCATTTTAATGAGATTTGGAACAAAGGTGGCACGTGTCCCGTGTGTTTTCGAAGTGTCGATGAAAAGCAATTAGATTTTGTCACTCCATTAATGTTTGAGTCTCATTTAGGCGCGAGCTGACACTTGATGTAATCGGTTGCTACTAACTATCTACACTAATAATATGAATTTTGAGGGACATATAATCCCAGGGATAAATATACCAAGATCAAGATATTTAAATTACTAGAGCAATTTAAGGATTATGTAACGCGTTTACAAGAGACACCAAAGATGAACCCATTACTCACGTGACTAATAGGCCCGAAATGATAATTACGCTGTCGGAGCGTTCGGTCACGAATTTCAACTTTTGATATTGAAATTCTGACCTTCGACATGATTGCACTCCTCGAGAAGCCGCGCAGCATTGATTAGCCTATGTGAAAAAGTAACTAAAATTTTCAGCGTAATTCCAGATTACGTAAGGCTTAAACTGCCTCGGCACGGTGTATGCACTCATTTCTCATGTTTTTAGACGGTCCAAGCAAATTTTCCCCCCTCAATCTCGCACTCTTCCGCAGTCACGACTTTTAATTTTTAATCTCTGTCGTTTCAATTTTGAAGCTTCGCGGGAGGCTTTCTCACACTGGATCCCTAGATGAGATATCCGCAATTTATCTTTCGAGCGTTTTCGAAGTTATTATCTTTTGACGGTTTTCTTTTGTTAACGGATGGGAGGAATTAGAACGTCCATCGCGGAGAAATTTTTAGGGTTTGAATGCGCTTATCGTTTTCAAAGTCAGAATTTTCAAATGAATTTATGATGTGGGAGCTCTAGAATTATTATTATTATAAACAAAAATAATTGTTTGTTATATAAATTGTTATTAATGTTAAAAAGTTCTTGGAAACGGTTTAAAAATTAACTATATAATTACTGTACAAGAAAGGAGGAAGCTTCTTCAAATTTTAGAAAACTACAAATAACGGTAGTTTTAAACGCTAATTACCTGTGTCGATTAAAAGCAACAAAGATATAAAAAAGGTGCAAATTCAAATTTGCAAATCTTCGCGGAATCGCTAATTGTAACACTAAGTGTCGGTAACAGTGGTATATCGTAAGGATGGATTTCATTTTCCGGAACTCCAATTGTACTTTCTAAAATCCTTAGATTGAAATATCACTTTAAATCTGATAAAAAGAGAATGAAAGTAAATTCATGGAAAAATTTTTCAATAACTTCCAGCCTCGATTACAAACTAAATTTATTATTTTCATTCAATACGCTCTATAATCAATGCATCACGAAAATCGAATAATACAATTTCACAAAGCAGCGCTTCAAAGAAAGCAATAACGCAGCTACAAACCGTTTTCGCTTAAAGCCCAAGCTTTCCAATAACTCCCAATCCACCTAATTCTTCCGCCACCTCCGTAAGATGAGCCACTAACTCCAGCGCGATCTTACACCTTCAAAGGCGCTAATTTGAATATCTTTTTTCGGCTCCCTTAACAGATCGTTCGGGAAATCCAATTAACGCGCTCGCGCGCTCGGCCGCGCGTCAAAAATGTACATGCAAATTCGCCGTTAGCACGCGTCGCTTATCTCCGCGCAATAATCGTGTTTTTATCGGACTTGTTTTTTTTTTGTCTTAATTACACGCTCACTGCATCCGATCGAATTTTCGGCTAATTAATCTCGCCCGGATTAATTATTATAGCTTGTTTTTTCCGGAGATACCAAACGGGCTTTTGTCTACAATCAGCTTGTTTCTTTTTTTTTCTCTTTTGCGTATCTGTACTTTTCATCGCCGCGGCAGGATTTACGCGTGGAAAACGTCAATTTTAATTCGTTATTTACGGTGGCGTCCTCGTTAGCCAGACGCTGCAGAGATGCGGTTTCTTAATATCGCGGAATGCATCGCCGAGCGTCGATTGAGCAAAGTGTTCGATGAAAAAAGTCGAGCGAAGGAGCTAATTTGTCGTGAGGTTAGAAATATCGATGCACTGAGTTACATGGTGTATTATGAGACGAAATGCAAATGAGATTTTTGCTTTTTTTTTAACGTGGTTTAATGTTGCATTGAAATTAGATTGATAAGTCATAAACTTTGATTTTAATGTTTATCTTATTTTATGCAAATGATTGGTGTGTTTACGAGCTTTTAAACATGCATATTATCTACTTCATCTTTCGCAAAAATTTTCATTCAATGAAGCACGCACGGTTGTTTATTGGCTTCATTAAACAAATATTTTCCACTTTGAAAAAATTATTAGAAATTTTCGATTTTTAAAATTTTTAGAATATTTGAAGCACTTATTAACAAGGCGTAACTCTTTTGAAATTATATATAATTTTTTTAATTATTTATTTAAACATTGTATTTTACGGGAAATACTTAAAATATCACTCACACAAGCACTGAAAAAATGATACAGTTTAAATTTATAAATCACAGGTAAGTGTAAAATGTAATTAAAAAAAAAAAACAACTTTCATCAATCAATCAATCAATTAAAGACTTATCCACTCGATTGATTTTGATTGAGCCGCGTAAACTCGCAGTTTAAACCATTCAACGGGTAAGTAAATGCACGAAACCACAAACGCTGGGGCGAAAAAGTAGAAAAACCAATGTAAGATGAGACCGTACTGTGGAGATCTGCACTAAATTCTATTTTTAGCAAACAGTAGCATAAATTAATTCTTTTGTTCACTGAATATAAAAATTGTCAAATTATTGTTTTGTGTGCTAAAAGAAAAAAGAAATTATTTCATCTTCTCAAAATTTCACAAAATAGCAAAAAGGTCTATTATTAATGCAAGAATAGAATTACTCGATTGCGCATCGTCACCAGCTCGTTATATTCAAATTAACATAAGTCCTTGAGCTACTTCATAAAAAGAAAAGACAAAATAATTCACGAAGAAGTTTTTCGCTAACATCCAATTCCCGAACGAGACCGTCCATCAAGCCGCGTTTCATCACTTTCAACACACAAAACCTGTCTCCACAAACCTCGAAAACCTACGAAAAAATCGCAAACCCCGCACTTCCGTTCACCAAAAATAGAATCGCGCACAGAGCATCTTCCACCAAAAAACACTTAAAAAAAAAAAAAAAAATGTCTCCAAAAATAATCACAAAATCCAGGAAAAATCACATCAGCACCCCGACGCCGCCCGCAGACTCACCTCCTCCGGCTCCTCGTGCACCAGATATCCCTTGGCCGCGCAGGCCAGGAAGCCGAGGGCGATAAACGAGCAGATCGTGATCCGCTTCATGGCTGTGTCGCATAAAAACTGACGGCTCGCTACGATTGCGTTTCGATTCCTCGAGCTCGCGAGCGCTCGTCCTTCTATCTCTCCAGCCGCGGTGCGTGGGGGGCTGCGCGATGCGCGACTCTCCCTTTCCACCACTCTCCGCTCTCCGAAAAGAGCAGCCCGAAACGAGTCGAAAGAAAAAAGCTCGCGACGGGGATAAGACACTCGCGTGCCGTGAAGAGGCAGGAGATAAAAAACAAGCGAATCTCACGTGAATGCACGTATATATATATATATATATACAAGTGTCGATCTCTCGAATCGCGCGTTCGCGCGGACAATTGGCACGCGAATACGAGGAGCGCGCCGCTATAAGAGGCGCAAACGCGATCCCACGCTAACCCCTGGCCAATCGCGAGCAGCTCTCATTGGATGATCTTCCGCGGCGGGCCGCTCGCTCTCTGTTCTCTCTTTCTGCGCTGTGTATATACACCTATACGTATATGTGCGAGAGCGAGCGAGCGAGCGAGCTGTCGCGTCCTTTCTACCACCGCCAGAGCCGAGCCAGCCACCACCAAGCGACGACGTGCCGCCGTAGCGGCCGCCGCGCAGCTGACTACATCATCGCTCGCGCGCGCGCATTCCTCCTTCTCCTCTTCTTTTTGCTTCTCTGTCTGGCTTGCCTCGTCGAGAGTGAAACTGACTTCGAGAGAGCGAGAGCCATCTGCGCGAGGTGCTTCTGTTTTTTTGACTCGAGCAGCCCTTTCGCTCTCTCGAGGCCGGTTTCGTGTGGGAGAGTGTGGGGATGTAGCTGGTTGCCCTTCGGAAGAGACGGTGCGATGGCTGGTGTAGGATGAGGGTGAGGTTTTTTTGTCGACTGGAGAGATGTGTTGCTGTGAGAGGTTGCATTACGGAGTGTTTTCGATATGTATGGCATTGTAGCTTTGGGATTTCGTAAGTTTTGGGAGGAGGATAGAGTAGAGAATAGTGTCGAATGCAGCTGGTTGGGAGGAGCGAGTGCAGGCTGGAAATTGAAAGGCTGGAAAGCATAAGTGGCTTTTCAGAGATTTTAGAGGAGAGATGGAGAACTGTAGTTTCGAGTTTGCGCGGCTTTCTGGAGTATTTTTTTGGGGGAAAAGTGGAACGGTTAATATTTGGAGTGGTATTATAGATTGCTGATCTTTTAAATTGCATGTTAGGTTTTTCAATTTTCGTGATAAGTAGTGATAAATATGATTACCAAGTTTTTAGAAAAAGGTTCTTTAACAATTTCCGTAAATTAATTTACTCGTAACAAAAATCTAATGGTAAATAACTTTTTGCTCCGAATCTTCCTGATTAAATAATAGTTACGGTTTATGCAACCCAAAAAACATCCGAGACATGAAGATTCTTTTTTCTTTCTTTCAGATACATGAAACGGCACATTAAAAATTGAGAAATTCGTAAAGCGTAGTAAATCAATAAGTATCATATCGATAGTTGTTTTTTTCCAAGTTTTATTTTAGAGTCAACTTCGAAAAGGTATAATTACCAAAAATACTCATACCCAACTCTAAATATAGGCGCCACTAAAAAACTTCAGGTGTTGTATCATAAATTCCGACATGAAACCTATTTTTAAATTTCACTGGAACACAAGATGAAAGTAAGCCTTTGTCTTACCGGACTTAGAACTTATCTACTTTTAGAAGGTGTTGTGTGCTTGTTCTTAAAATAGACTTTCAGTATCATTTTGTTTGTTGGTATAGATTGCTTTTTAATTTATTAAAATATTAATAATATGAATATAACTTTTAATTTTTATCCAAATCAAAATTTCTAATTCTTAATTGCAATTTTCGTAAAAAATAAATTGACATTTTTAACTTTTAGCTTTCATTCTACATACAACGAAACTAATTGTTAATATTAACTTATTATCTAAGTACCATATTATTTATCTATCTGTAAACTTCACAAGCAACCAATATAAAATTACAATAACAACATCAAACTTTCCCAAATTAGTCACTATTTAACCTCACACATCCCATTCTCACAAACCTTCATCGCAATCATAAAATCACCAATACACCTCTAACCTTTGACCCCCCGCTCATTTGGTAATAGCCGTATCAACTCACCTTATTGCCTCACCTCGCCCATATCCATCTCACTCGTTTACCAACTCTCCCGAAGGGAAGCCTCTACTTTTACCGTCCCCCTTCGCTAGTTTGGCGAACGTTAATTAAAGACCAGCGCAAAATGCCGCGCGGCTCTCGAAAAACACGTTAAGTGAATTAAATACACGGGAGAGTCCGCAAAACATGCGTTCACCGCGCGATATAGGCGAGCGCGCGCCGAAAAAGACGAAAGGCTGGACGGCGTCGATCCAGTGCACAATGACGTTTGAATGGGATTGAAAGGAGTGATTGAACGGTGTGACGAGCGATCGTAATTCGAGCGGCGATCGATGATGAATACACTGGGATTGAATCTATTGTGTTGCTGTGTAAATGTTTTAGTGTTCTTGGGTTAAACGCTTTTTGTAGATTGGTTAATTGTGTTTAAATATTGACAGATGCGAGCTTCTAGGTTTAGACAGACGCTGCGCCTGATGACAATGTAGGTTTTGTTTCTAGAAAATTTCTTTTTTGAAACGATATAAGCATTCTTAAGATTTATCGACGAAGTGATCATTAGCTCGGAAACAAAAAAAATCCTGAATTTATTAACGAACCGAGCTTTCATAATTGACTATAAATTTCTTTTAGCATTAACGAAATTACGACACGGAGTTATTTGTTCAGCGGTTATTCTCCGCGGCGTGAGGACTGAATTATTGAATACCCGCAGTTCTCGTTTCGGGACACTACTCTCGTCTGCACAGTAGTGGGAGTCGTGCGATGCGTGGAGAATATTAATCCTTACGTGACACAATGAGTTCGAGTTTCGCTTTCGATACGGTAAAGGCGGCGATTTTTTATTTTTTTTTTCCGCTTCTGGGCTGAGAGAGAATTTCACGTAGCTTCGTGATGTACTAGTTGTAATGTAATTATTATAGGTAATTTATAATACGCGGATGTGGGGGTTGATGATGAATGTAAGTATAATTCGACATAATTTTTCGATAGTTAATGCGGCTGGAGAAAATGTTGGACGGGTGATTAAAATTTATAAATGCATTTGCAAAATGTATTAGGATAGAGATTATAACTATGTTTTGTAGTTGAATTTTGCGACAATAAGAAAGTTCTCTAGTTCTTAAGTTATAAAAACAAATAAAATCTATAAACAGTTCTAATAGCTTATGGCATGTGTCTTAGGTATTTGCTTTAATGCAAGGTCGTTTACATGTTTTTTGTCAGGTATATTGTTTATACACGTGTAAAAAATTATCTCAATTCAAAATTGAGAAAAATTATAGTCAGCATAATTTCTCCTTCGCTAACGGAATGTTTCATAAAAACAGCGCCAGAATAGCTATTAAAAACTACTTTTTTTTCAAAGTTAAAGGTACAAATAATTGAATAAAATATTTGAAAGTTATTAAATCTATTAGAAAGTGATTTGCTAAATCAATTATAATCAATTAGTAAGAATTTTCTAATTTGTTTCATATTTCACTGAAGCATTAGATTTGATTTCTCTGAAAATGTTACATTATTTAATCGATTAACATGCAAATTCTTTTGTTGATTTATATAACTTCAAGCGAGTACTATAAAAACTTTATTTTTCCATTAATTTTCAGTGATTTCTGTTCAATAATAATAAAAAATTAATAAATCTGTAAAAACGCAGCCATTCATTAATCATTGCATACGTTTCACTCAAAATTTCTAGTAAAACATAAATTTTAAGAGTAGATTAAAAAAGAACTCTTTCAACCATTCTCAAAACTCAAATATAATTAAAACCTTTTCATCCACAATTCCGTAAATTCGACAAAATACCACCGAATCCTATCAATAAATATTCATGTTTATTTGTTGATTTACATAACCCCGCAAACTTTTAATGCACTCTCCCCGGCATAACTTAATAACATAGTTTCTATTCCCCCATTTCTTTTCCCGTTAGCGCCCAACTTAATACCGAATGCTCCCATAGTAAAACTCTTAAACGCGCTGAATTTCATATGTTTTCCCTATCCCGCATTTTCCAGTGCTTCATACCGATACCGACTCGTTGGTAATTTTGCGGCTTTCTTGGTATAGTGTTAGTGCCACAGGCGCGCGGAACGATGGTTATGAGGAATCGCTTCCTCTCTGCATACGTAATTTTAATGTTTATGTTTATATTTACGTCTCGCTTTCGTTAACGAGAGTGTCAATTATTTCCCATCCTTCCTACGTAATGCGCATCGTAAAAAAAGAATGTCAGAAATGCACATATAATCCAAGACGCTAACTGTACCGCGGCGAGTGAGTTATTTTTATTATCATACATTTGTGCGAAGCTATTGCGCAAACGTATCTTTACGATGAGGGACTTGATGTACTACCAAAAACGACACAAGTTTCGACATGTGTTTTTTTTACTCTAGTTTACGTGCAATAATGCGCGATAAAATAATATTTCTCGGTTAATCATGTCAGGTGAATTTTTACGATATTGTGCGCACGCGGACATTGTAATTACCGAGAATCTTCCCTAACAATTTTATAATTGGGCTCTTCCTAAGTATTCTCGGTAAGCAATTTAGCACGTACTTTGCTTTCTTTCAGGGTAATAATTTTTTTCATTATTCCGCACATGCAGGATATAAATGGATCTAATTGTGATTCTACATCATCATTACTTTTGCCACACTTTCATCCACTTAATCTCTTGTGTGTACTTGTTAGACTATTAGAGCAACAACTGTATTAACCTTCGCGAAACCATCCCAAAGCCATAAGTATACAATCTTACTGTTTCCAGCGCACACAAGCCAAGAAAGACTCAATTAACCACTGAGTTTTATCCGATTTTCACAGCTCACTTCGCAAATTAGATAACTCAACAGCTCTCGCAATTAACCTTTAATATCCTTGGCGCAACCGGGCCGACAACCGGTCGGCCAAAAAACAACGAACCAGCCCACGGTTTGTTTACTCCCGCATCCGAAACAAACAAGCCACTCTCCGAGGACCAACGTCCTCGAGACACTCGGCCCTAATTCTTTATCTGCTCCTTTTTTCCCCCCTCGACTTCTCGAATGACGAACGGACCTACCTGCACCGTCGTCGCATCGCGGCCTTCTCCAGCCGCGAGCGCGACGGGAGAAATTACAGCTCCCCGCGGTGCGTAACGCGTGTAATGTGTTTATGTTTCGCGAGAGACGGACTTTCGACGCGCGCGCCGACGCGCTAATTACGATTATTAAACCGGGCTGCCCTCATTATCGGGGGTGTCAGGTGCACTTTTAAACGGCATTTTTGCCCGACGTTTTGCAATCGTCGGATTCGTCAGGATGAGTGGAAGCTGAGGGAAGAATGGATTGTAATTGTATGTTATTTGGGATCGGTTGCGAATTAAAAGATTTAATTTTCAGCGAGGGCCGGCCGGACGATTCACTTAAATTTTCCCGTCAGAAATTTTCGCAAGCGCATACGCGTGCGCCTGCTGAGCTTGCTGCGATCGATCGAGAGGCTGGTTGGGTAAGGTGCAGTGTGTGGGTCAGGTGCTTGCCGCGGTGACGATATTCTAATGGAGTGACTAAAACCGATACAATGTCGAGATTTTCATTGTTTATTGTGAGAGGCTTACGAGAAGAATTATGATGCTATCGCATTTCAATGCAGGCAACGTCATCGTTGTGGAAGTTGTGAGACGCCATTGCACGTGCGAGAGTGAATGCTTACGGTGATAAGTTGATGGGTGTAATTAAAAAGTGTCTACTTGAGGAGGCTAATGATTGGCTGGTCGAAAATTAAAATATGATTGACGGCTAAGCATTTTGCAGGTTAGTTATTCGGGCGGGATATGTAGTTGCTGGTAATGAATAAGTAATTAATGTGTAAGGTGCAATAACGGAAGTATTAAATGTTTAAACGATGCTATATCGATTTTTGTTTGGATAAATTATCTTTTTGTTTTATAAAGTTAGTTTGATCTGTAGTTTATTCGACGTTTTTGAGTAAATTTTGAAAATCAACTGAAGAATTAATTATACGCAGTGGAATTTTTGCATTTTCTATTTTAATATATCAAACAAAACTTGTTCTAAAATAATTATTATTCACTTGTTCGAATTAATAATCAGTTTTTGATACCTACTACTAATAGCGCACTGATTGGAGTTTCAGAGTGTAGTAGTAGCTCCTATTGTAATATTCCATCAGAAGTAATCATCATTAAAGAAGTTAGTACGCACTTTCGCCGCTAGGCGGCGAACGGCACTTTATCGCAAACTTATGTAATAATGACAGATTGAACTTTATGCGTACGCTGCCAATCGCCATAAAATATTGGATATAAATAGAGATATCGGGTATTATTATGAATTACTGTGACAGTGGATATTTTTAGCAATATAATTTCAAAGCGATAATAACGATTTTTGTTTGAGCAAAATAACTTGTAATGAACTTTCACTTTCGATAGATTTTTTCTCGTTAGCTAGGAAATACACTTTGTGGAAGTTATTGAGTATTATGGTATTTATCATTGTCGAGGCCGAGAGAAAAAGGAGCATATATATGGAATTAAATGACTACAATCCAGCGGCAAAATAAATAAAAGAAAATAATCCATTAATACTCTAGGCATTTTGACATTGAGGGATAGAGAAGCTTTCAAAAGAAAGCAGTAGTCGTATTAAGATCGGATTACGAAGAATCAAAATCGAATAATTTCAATTTAATTAGCAATGCGGGTGCGACTTTTGGCGCGTAAAAAATATGTATTAAATCCACACTTCCATATAACTGTCATAACGAGGACATAAAAAGTCGCATTTTTCAATGCTATCTCTCTGGAGCGTAACGATGACGTTTTTATGTTTTACTAGAAGCACATTAAACGAACAGCATAAGAAATAAATTTTACAAAAATCATAGCATCGCTCTTATGTATAAATATCCACAAAAAAATCACTTTGATATTCATACATGAAAACCAAAAACGGCCAACTGATTCTTTATCGTCATAAATAAAAAAATTATTTCTTCAAGATATTCCAGTACGGCTGTTTACTCTGTCTCATACATCATTTACATATTTCGCTGTAGTCGTGCTCACATGAACCTACACATATAAGCGCAGTTGGGCCAAAATTCGACCAAAAAAAATGGTCCTCTTTTTTTCAACTGGATGTCCTTGCGGACCTTTTAATCCCGGACCTCAGCGCGTATCTACTTTTATCCGCACTCCCGATCTCACTTCCTTTTTAAAATTGATGTATTCTCCGAACGTCAATAATTGATGTTTTTCGCGGAGCCCTCAAGGACAGCGAAGCAGCCGCCCAAAAAAGGTATACCTTCGCTTCTATATTTAGCGCCAAAACCGACACTTTTCAACTCATTCCAAAAGCCTTTAGCCGCCGTTCCGACCGCCGCTCGAGCTCTAAAGATGCAAGCCTCGTGCGCACGTGCTCGAAACTAATGCATCATAACTCTGATTCCACATTCATAATACGCGCCTTGTTCTCTTTTCGCGCATACTATTATTACATAAAGCCATATAACGTATTCTCTTTTGCACTTACATTATGTAAATACATACGTGATTCAATTTCGCCAGTCTATATAGATATTAATTACTATAACCATTATGGACATTTAAAAAAAAAAGCCGCACCGTAAAATTGTGCGTACCACGCACTAATATTGAGTTGTCAGATCTTTATCAGCGACTCGCCGTAATTGAATGCTAATCTTAATTGGCCTCTCGCCGTGAAGCCCCGATTTTTCGGCCACATACGCGGACCTCTCTTGTCTCGTCGAATCTACGTTATTAGAAGTTTGCCCAAGCCGTTGTCTTCTGTCTCTTGCGCGATTATGCAAAATTGAGGTTAAGAAAGATTAAGCTGTAAAAAAAAAAAGGAACGAAGCGTGGTCTTGTTTTTAAGTGATTTTTCATGTGTGGACACTGGACAAACGACGAATTGTTGATCAATAGGCCGGCGTATTAGGCAAACTCACGAGATTACAATAGGATTCCGATCGGACTAATGGCTATGGATTTCCTTGAATATTTATATCTTCCCTGGCTTCCTCTGCGCAATCGGCAAAGGTCGCCAGCACGAAGCAGATACATATAACGCTATATATAGCCCAAGATCGCTCATATAGAGGCGCGCGTTGCGCAAGCCGCCATTCAGCGCGCGTAAAAAGTATAAAACATATTTTATTAACCGCAGCGCCGCGCTCGTGTATTTATATACCGCGCGCAGTAGCTGCCCGATGATTAAGCGATTAAAAATGTCAACGGCAATTATATGAAAGGCTCCGATTTTTAATCGGAAGTTGACTCGGAGAATAAAACGAAGCGGCCGAGATCGTTTTGAAATAATACGGTTTCGCCTGAGTGCCGCGAGTGCCGCGATAAGAAGCTTATGCCCCGGGTGAAAGGCTTTTAAAAGCCCATTTTTCAAACTTTTCATCTGCCCGATGGATTTTCTTTCAAGTACGTCGGACGCCTGACAGCGTGTATTTAACCCTTCTGCTCATGCGCGGCATAAAGGAGAGGGATTTTTTTTGTCTCACGGAAGCCGAGTCGATATTATTATAATACAAAAAGTCGTGCATTGCCGCCAGAGCCGTGGAGCAATAATTATTAACTAGATTTTTCTCGGAGCTTGTAGCGCTGTCTAGTTTTGTTTCAACGCAATCTTTTTATATACGACGGAGGGATTAGAAAAAATACGTGATTGAAAATTTAATAAATAACTATATTCAAATGTGTGTGTACGTGATCGTGTGAAAGAAAAAATGAAGTTCGTTATTAGCGTAAATGCTTTTAACCTTCCGTCAGATACACGTCATAATAAAATGAAAAAACAGTCTTGTAGCTTACTCCAAGGTTTCTACAACTCATTTAATTGCAACGCGATCATCAAAATTACATAATTATCCGCTCGAATCGCAGAATACACACGGCGCGAGAAACACATTAGGCGTATCTCTAAATATACATTTCCCAATGGTATATAATAGTGTATCATAAGTGGAACGAAAAAAGAAGCTTGTAAAAATTGCTATATACTAAAAATTCGATTTCATGTTACTCCATCCAGTGACATACAATCGGATGATAGGTCTCATTTTACTGTATAGATTATACATTGAAACATAATAGGACAATTATTGCGGCATTACCTATCCCTAGCGTAACATTTATTCAAAAGCATGAGTTTGTCGCCGGCGCCAATTGAGAAACTATTTTTCCCCGCGCTTCCACAAAAGCAGAGGAAATTATAAATCCGTACCTTATCCAAGACCATAGATTCTTCACTCTTCAAACAACGAGAGTTTGCATCATTGTTATATACCATCAGCCTAACGTCATCGGAAACTTCACACCTCAGACTTTCGCCCGATGCACTGTTTACATACATTCTCAGCCGAGTGTGCCAATAGCTAATACCCAGCTGTTAAAGGCTCGGCGAAAGAGTGACAAAAGCCAACCCCACCCACTGAACCATAATTCATTCAACTTGCGCATCGCGCTCTCGTTGGAGCGACGGATAAAAATGAGAAAGCGGCTCGACCGGCAAGTGTGGCGCATAATGGGATGTATATATGCGCAGAGAGCGCGTGAAACACTTCGATAACGAAAGGGGGAGGTGAAAAATGTAAACAGGATTTAAATGGCCGGTTTGGGAATCGCTTAATGCGCGGTTAATCATTATTGTGCGCGCGCACGGGATACCGATTCGATCGGGAGATTTTTTTTGTCGGTAAACAAATTATGTAAAATAAGAGCAGAGATAAAAAGTGTACGGATGGCTTTTACACGGGGGAGAAATGTGAAAGGCATTTTCCGGCGGATTAATTCGTATCGACGCGGGGCCTTCTTTGAATGTGAAAGTAATTGCCGAAATCTGGCTTCTAACAATCAAAAGCGATCGTCACTTTGTCGATAATTCATAGAGCGCGTTGAGGAATGCGCGCTATTTTTTTCATCGCGATTTACATATTCTTCCTGACAATGCGAAAGTGAAGGTATACGCAAATGATTTGCGAAATCCTCGAATGCGTTTCGAGCTGTGATTGACGCGAGTCTAAATCGCTGCCCCGACAACAGTCGGATTAACTCGCTCGGAGATTTTTTCTTGTTGTCTTTTCGAAGAAAAAAAAATTGTATGTCAGCACGTTCTACTTTGGATCAAACTCTACTAGTGTACTTTAAGCGATCTCAATGGAATCCGTAGTAAAAAAAAAGAATTATGTATTTGACGCTCGAAACTTGGAGGACCATCATTACGTACTTGAGCAACGAAAATATTCGATCATCAAAACACTCGCTTATGAATAATTTGCATTATGATATTATGACAATTTGCTTTACGCAATAATCGTGCCTCCGGATGAAATTTTGAAATTCTATATTTACTTTATACTAGCGTGTAACCAAAAGCAAAACAAGAGTTCGATCGTCGATTTAAATCGATTTCAGCCGCTGATGGCTTTAAGTAGTACTAATGTAGGTGATCGCCGAAGTGGGTACTTCCAAAAAAAAATTAATTGAATTATATCGCGGCGTAACCGTGTTGTAATAGTTCGCAGCCGAAAATTGATTTCGTAGCCTCGCTCGCGCATGTAGATACTTCTAAAACAGTGAGTCATCGTGTACGAGCCATCTGCGTGACAACGTATCGGTATAACAGAATCGATTGAAAAAATCTTGCTCGAGTAATCATCCGCTGCTCTTCCCTATCCGTGAACTAATCCAATTATTAAAAAAAAAGAAAAAAAATCAACGGCTTTTTTTGTTTTTGACCTAACGTCCACATCAATATTCATGTCTATATCTCCTATACACCATCCGTTACATAAACACTCTTCCTCTCAATTTCGGTAAGAACATCTCCCGTTTGACAGCTCGTCATCTAACGCCCGAAGACATTCCGTTATTTTCCATATCCAGAAACATCTCTCTCTCTCTCTATCAAACCGCTGCGCTCCCCGCCGCTTTGCATACATCAAAATCCCGGCTTTTACGCAATGCCCGCTCGCATCAAAACAAAAAATCCAGCTGACACAGCGCGCATAATACCCAGCGCTAACTAGACGATATTCAAATCGTCGCTGTTTCGAAACGTCGCCGCGCCGAACAATGCGTATATACACACGCGCGTCGATAAAAGGACAAAAAAAGCGAGAAGCGCCAGCGTCACTTTTAAAGCCACTGCTGGCTGCGGGAGGCGTGGGCAGCTGGCTCTTCTGTATTTTATGCCTAGAGGTGTATATAGCACACATCCTTATGGTTCTAGGAGAGGCGAGACTATGAGTTGCATAAGATAAGTAGTGGGTGAGCGTGGGAGATTACTCAGGGTGGTCCTGGACGTTTCGAAAGGACGGATCTAAGTGGTGAAGATGAGACATGCGGGATGATAATTTTCATAGAAATGTTTTTGGGTTAATCGAGGATATTTATCATAGTACGGCCCTGGGACGGGCTTCTAAGGCTGGCGCAAGGCCGTTCCCAAAATTTTGAGAACGAGAGAGTTGTTTTGATTGTCGTTGGGCAAGCCGATGGTTTGACATTGTCCGGTATTTTTGAGAAGGGGGTAATAAATGTTTTTACGGTCATTTTTATGCGGGCCGCACGGTGGCTTAGAAATTTAGGCGGGCCGGGTGGATGTACGTTGCACAACGCATTATGCGAGTAAACGTCGTTGGTATTAACGTGCAGATTATCCTATTTTCGATTTTTTTCGGAGTTAAAAGGGAGTAATTTTCCGAATTTTTAGTGAATATACCGGAACGGTAGTTGTAAAGTTTTAGTGCGTTTAAAGTTGAATTGAAAGATTTATTCTAATATGAACTGAAGGTATAATCTTGTGTGTGTAATTAAAGAGTAGTTGTTATTTACTCTTATTTATGTAAGTTAAGAAACTCTATATTTCAAAGATTTGCTTTCGAATTAGATATTTTGCAAACTATCACGAAGGGTGTTGAAAGACTAAAGAAATTACAAAATCAGATTGCGATAGGATTTTTTTTTCAAATTTAATTAGCCGGAAAAAGTATCTATTGCAATTAAATTTTGGCAATATCGAAGCTTCCATTTTCACTAACAACATCAAACCCTAATCCGACCATCAAACCTACTGCAGTCTAATTTTGGCAATTCTCATAACAGACCCAATCACCACATTTCGTAACAATCAGCAAATCCAACATTCATCACTTTCGACTCGCCAAAAGTCCTCCATCTGACTTCAGTCCATCTTCACAACAATCAACAAACAAACCATCGCCCCCTCAAAAACCCACGTCACCTCCAAAATCCCCAAACACCCATTACGAAAACAGCAACTCCCACAGCTCTTGACCACCCCACAATCTCTAGCCCGCGGGTGCAATCGAACGTCCAGAAAATCGCTTGTCCATCGATGTCGCAAAGCCGCCGTGAGCGCCGCGCTCGGCTAATGGCCTGCGCGCGTACGTGCGCGGGCATCCAGAAAGGAGAGCCGCGCCGGGGAATATGTCAAGCGGATCGTCACGACCGGCTCGGCGTAACCGCGACGAGAGCGAGCCGAGCGATTGATTAGCCGAGAGCGAGAGAGTTGGAGTGAGAGAGATAAGGGGAGAGGTGGAGGGGGCAGTTTCGAAAACGCTTTTCGCCTTAAGGATGCTAGCGTGCAATAGACGCTGACAGCGAGATGGAGGTTTAATAATAATATAAGGAGAGCATCGGGGGAGAGGTTTTATTTTTAGTGAAAATTGTGGTGGCTGGTGATAATGCGGGATAGATTGAGGATTTTTTTTTATAGGTGGAAAGCAGGTAGGATGTCGGTAATTTCATTTTTTGCGATATGCGGAGTATGTAATATGGAGATATTTGATTTTTTACGCGAAAGATTCGATAAAAGCGGATGCCGATACTTTGGCTAACGTGACGTGAAAACTTAAAGACCCGAGAAAAAAAGGCAATCGCGCTATAAGAGCGTATCTATGTAGAGCGAAGTAGATAATAGGCGTGTCCGGTCAGACTGGCGCGCTCGAGATGAGTACACACATACTCGCCATGAAATTCAGGGATTTCGTCGAGCTTTCTCCGGTCAGATTAGCGAAAAACACTTTGCGCCTCGAATTTCACCGAATTCTTTCCGCGCAAAATTTATTGGCCATAAATATTTATCGGCTTTCAATAAAAAGTGCATTACTCGCGCGAAATTTGTTTTCTCCCCCCAAGCTGTGCACACAACCTCCCCGACAAAACATCTCGTTTGTCATTCGCCTGACATCGCTCGGCACGTGGTTACGTGCAGCTCGCGTATCGAGTGCAGAAGCGCATCAAATGAATAGTTCGGCGCGCGCAGCTGGCCGACCCGAGATGCCCAAAAGTGGCTGTGGAAGAAACCCGTCCACCAAGCGAATCTGGAGAGGCTCAAGCGCGCGCGCCGATCGTCTTCGCATTTCGCTTAAATGCAGATGGCGAAACGATCGCTGTTATATAACGGATTAAGATTCACTTTTTTTTCTCCTCTCCTCGATAAAATTGGCAGTGTTTCAAAAGTCTGGCGAAAAAAGTGTACACAGTGTCTGGGTTAACCAGCGACGCGACTGTTATATCTAACACCATAAGGTTTCACCGAAATGATTTTTTTTCTTCCAGCCGATCGACTTCTGATCGATACATAAATCCAGCGCCTAATGAAGATGGAAAGTCGAGCTCCGCCGTTGACGTGATTGAATTTCGCTCAGCCTCTAATTCGCCATTAGCGGCGTGAATCACGCCTCCGCCTCGCGCCGTTCTCGGAAAGAAATCACACACGGAGTCAAAACTATCCTGCGAGCGCAGTTAAACTAATTAAGAATAAATTGCCACCTCTCCAGCGTGTCAAGGCTCTCGTTAGATCGAAAATCCGCGCTTTCGCATCCTCGATTTCGAATCCTCTTCCTTTCCAAAAATCTCCGCTCCAGTTTTGCCGCGCCGTTTGAGCAACGCGACGCTTTCACTCTGTCAAACGTTATACCTCTCGCGCCGTCTATACACAAAGATTCGTTACGGATAAAGTTTTTTTCAAACGCGCGATTATATTTCGCTTCTATGGTGGATATATTCAAATGAAGCGCTTTGCCGCTCGGAGCGTGAAATTTCTTTTGCCGAGCGGCTTGGGGGTATACAAGCGAGGCTGACCTCCGTTTCGGCTGGTTTGCCGAGTTAAGGACGTACAATTTGGATAATTAGTAGGAGTGAGTTCCGTGTGTTCAAGGAGCGCCTAGACTGCTAATGATACTCAAGTAAGAATACTTTTATTCTAGGTCTGCCGGCGGATAAAGGAGCGGGGAAATAGCTGCATAGTCAGGTAGTTGTGTTTGGGGATAAAAATAAACGTCTGTTTGTGCTTTTTTTACGCGTTTTTAATGACGCGAGTATTTTTTTCTACTTCTCATCTATTTTTCGCCCGTTAATAGCACGGCCTCAAGCCGCGGTTTAACGAATGGTGCAATTTAAATAGTAATTGCCTCTGCCTTAATGCAATCGAATTCAATTTATAAATAGAACTCAAAACCGATCTGACTTCAATTTGAATAGAAATTTCGGATTCCCGATTCTTCTTCCGCGTGCTGATTTCGCATCGGTTTCGACTTATCCGCCGATCGCTAGAGGCCCCGCGGTATTAGAAATTCCGAATAAGGCTCGAGAGCAATTATATAAATCAAATCTCGTTTATAACGATTATCGAGTCCCATTAGAGCGAATCCCATTTATCCGGCAATAATATAAAGCGATCTTATTAAGCCTCCCGACTTATCTTCTTTATCAATTTACCCCGCCCTGCATTATTCATTTTCCAAACGCCGGAAAATTTATCATCCTAACGTAAGTAAGCACCCAATGTAACCCGATATTATACCTGCCTATTTAAAATTCGATAAGTAAATCACACGTGCTTTCGATCCGCACCTGATATCTCACCAGCGACAATCGTAGAATCCTTTGTTCCAGGAGATTATGTCATTGCATAGCAACCGGCGCGAAAAACCGGGGCTGATATTATGTGCAAAGCTGCGCGCGCGCGCGAGCGGTGAGGTAATACGGTAATCATTGCGATCGACGCTTGCGCGCGCGTGGAGGAAACGCAGCGGGTTTAAATTGAAAATTAAGGGATCCGCAGCACGCGGATGCAGATTTCGGTCGGGTTGTGTAAGCACTGGCGCGTGCGGTTACCATTGATTTTTGGAGTTTGGCTCGGTGGATGAAGGAGCTGGCTCGCGCCGCGGCTCTAATGATATAGGTGAGCGAGGATTCCCACGGGATGGTCCGGAGGTGCACTCGGGAGAGTGAAAACTGGCGCGATTTGCGTCATTTTGCTTGAGAGCGGGGATTTTGTTGGGTTTGGAGGAGAAAAAAGTTGGAGTTATGAGGGGAGCGGTCAGTATCTGAGGTAAATGTGGGTACAAGTGAGTGTGGCGGGTTGGAGGAAGAATGCTGGTAGAGGTTTTGCTGGGTGATTTCAGAGTTAATACGTGTAATTTGTTAGTTTATAACTTTGAATATTTATAAACATTTTATTCATATAGTATTCAATTTCTACTTTAAAAAATTTTACAAAACTATATTATATATTTTTTTTAAAAAATCAAGATTAAAAAAATTTATATTGATTTACGAGTCAAAATGGTAAGGTAACAGCGTGATTTAAAATCAGACATTATACCGCCAAAATCTGATTCAAAAATTGGGCACAAACTTGCGCAATAAGGTGAGCCTTTATGCAAAATTTACATATTATTATCTTGATATGAAATTGAAAAAATGATTTATTATGAATCCCACTTTTGAAAATACTTAAAATAGTACATTTTTCATTTTGTTATTAAAAATTATTTAAGTATTTTAAACGAATTTTTTATTATAATATAACGTGCTTATTAATTTTAAATTATGATAGTCTAGACAATGCTCACAAAAATCGTATTAAAAAATATATGCGGAGTGATTATATTGTAAAGACGTTAGTTAAAGTTTCACTTTTCTTATCTTAAAAATACGTTAGTTAACTATTCAATAAAAAGACTATCTTTCTATTAAATTATTTTCCAAGTTAAATGATCTTTTAATTTCGCTTAAAGAAGCACTTCTTTATCAAGGTCACCGATGTTCTTTGCAAGATTACGTTAACTTTTGCAACGAAAGATAAACATTTTGTAACCAATCTAATCATCCCTCCTTACTTACTCTCAATGTTCATGTGCTACTTAATAATGCTGATATTAGTAATGCGAGATTTCTTCTACAATGTAGATGTCGTGAATTCTTTATTTTTTCAATATATGTTTTTTAAGTTTTATGGTCTGTGATATATGATTGATTATTTTTTAAATAATTAATTTAAGTTATTTTGAGCTGATTAAGGTATAACAAAGTTACAATACATCAAATTATACGTATTAAATTTTATTTCTCACATCATTTGGACATAACATTTTAACAAAACTATCCCATGTTACATTTATTGAATAAAAATGTTTAATACTGTAATAGGTTTCATATAATTTCATACATATAATTCGAAACACTCAGTAAAGCAATGTTTAATCGTTTGTAATTGTTTTATTTTCAAGGACAAAATAGTTATTGATACTTTATTATTATAAGATGGAAAAACTCGTATTGCGTATAAATTTTATTTTAGTTGACAGTTTAGTTATAAAGATTGCATGTGAATTTTTATAAAAAATGTGAAAACTATTAAAAAATGCATATGATAACTTTCAAAGTTTCTTCGTAAAACCACTTTTCCTTGTTCTGCATAAACATCAGCAATCTACTAATAATTTTTGGCTAACATATTTAATTTTTTGTTAAATAATTCACAGATTAATCTCTTTCTTTCAGAATGTCATCAAAAAATTGGTCAACAGCAATTAGTATTATTATTTTATTTTGTTTATGCGTTAATGGTTACTCGCAAGAAATTCGTAGCTTTCAACAAAAGGAAAATTTTCATAATAAAAAAATAGTATTTGATCATTGGCCTATTAAATTTCAATCCTTAGTATACGCTATATGTGACAACAATAATTACTCATCGAATTTGGATTGTACAGTCATACTAAAATCTTTTTCTGATGGAAAAACGGTGCATAAGAAAACTTGCAAAATTCAATACAAAACCGATAACAGTACAGTTATCAAAAAGGATGAATTTCAATTAAAGTTATTATACAATGACCAAGTGTTGTTTATGTGGTCGGTTTTGGAAAACAATAAAGATTATTCAAGACCTTCAGTACAGTATGCAATTTTAAAAATTATAGACATGTTTAGCTGCAAAGCTGTTGAATCAACAATCAAACAAGAGATTATGAAAGAGTCGATTCCTGATATTCACGATTTCGTTATAGTGCCTTACATTGACACCTTCGATGTTTTCTTCAACAATGGAAGTTTGTGTGGTAGTAAAATGTGCGGTCAAACTTATAACATAAATGGGAAAATCGTGAATGGCCCAGTTGCTTCTTACCTCCCTCGTGAATTTTTTAAAGAAGTTACATTAGTGTATCCTGCAGATTCTAAATCTTCTGCAATGGGACATTTTCTTATTTCATCTAAGTTGCGTCTTGTCAGTTCACACTATGGAGAAGTTAAAGACTTAATGGACGTTGAAGATCTTTTATTACATACCAAAACTTTTTCTTCTGATAATGGGTACTTGGGTGAGTATTATAATAATTGAAAATATAACCATATCAAATAAAGATATTATTATGAGATTTATTTATAAAATTTGCATAAATTTGTAGGATTCTGCTCGGTTTCAATTTATACTAAGATGCAGATCAATTGCTCGCAATTTAATAGACAGGGCAAAAAAATAATTATGGGCTCGATCATTGATTTAGAATATACATCTGGCGTTTGGATGGCTATGTATAACCTTGAAAATGGTGGCTTTCTATTATTGACTAGTCAATGCAACGAAGAAATTTGGTGCAATGAAAATTTTGATAAAGTTAATTTTTACGTAACTAAAATAAACAAAAAAGGTAGAATTGAGAATTTTTATAGATTTTCTGATGTTGACTGCAATTACGTTCAAAATATTAAAATAAATATTAATAAAAGAAACAATGGTGACGTATGCATTGTCTTTGCTTGTTATATGGAACAAAATGAAGTAAGAGACTCATATCTAAATTTGAAATCTATTTGTATAAATTATTAGATAGTTAATCAAGATTTGATAGTTAAAAAAAATGTAGTTTAAATTGAAATTTACAAGCTAAGTGTTAAATAATTCAGAAAATCATTAGTTTAAAATTCGAATCTGTTTCGCAAGTGTTAATAATATATAAAGTTTACAGTTCTCCATAATAAAATCAGTATTATAATAGGTTAACAAGTGTTCATAAAAAATTGTGCTGTTAACACAAAAAAAGAACTATGTAATTTTTCGGCTATTCTTTAGGAATTAATTATATCTACAGCTTTTTTGTATAGATCTTTTTCAAATAAATAATATGATAAATTGATAATATTATGATTTTCTATTTGTCGCTATTTTTAATAAAGAAGTGAATATTTCGAATTTACATTTTTAATTTCTGATAAAGTCTCAATCATTTTGTACTTTTGTGAGGTCTTCACAAAACAAGTTATTGCGGTAAAATGTGGAAAACATTATTAGACTTTATAAGTAGTGATAGCTTAATATTTATGACAATACTCGTTAAAAGTTTCCTAAACTA
This sequence comes from Eupelmus urozonus, assembly GCA_900480035.1. Classification (NCBI taxonomy): domain Eukaryota; kingdom Metazoa; phylum Arthropoda; class Insecta; order Hymenoptera; family Eupelmidae; genus Eupelmus; species Eupelmus urozonus. Next base: position 32,714 of record UELX01000367.1, on the reverse strand, counting down.
ATGTTTCATATTTGTATAATTATATTTACATTTGCAAAAAGTGTAAATGTTTGTTATCAAAATATTTAAGATTTATTATGATTCCTAGAACTGTTTATTTTTTATACATTATATTTTTACGACTATACAAATGTAGAAATCTACAATATTTGTTAAATTTATTATTAATTTATGGAAAATTATATACAATGTTGTATTATTTTATTCGTAGTTAATTTTCTTACAAACAGAATAAAGATGTTCTTACCCCCACTCTGTACACTTGATTGTGTCTTATTTTTCATATCAATTTCTTATAACCTTTTATCTTCTCAGAGTTGTGGACTCACGAAATCCATAGATATTACTTATTTTGCTCTGAACAAGTTCAGTGAATAGTAACTTTTATACTTTCGGCCATATAAATGTTAATTTCGTAAGGATAAATCATTAAATGTTAAGTTTAAGTTAAGTTGAAAAAGAAGTGACATTGTTTTTATCAGAATTGCAAATAGATTAATAGAAATACGTTGAAGTTTAGTTGTTAAAAATATTGAAAATCAAAATTATGTTTCATATCGTTTGTGTTTTATTTATTCAAGTTCTTTTGGTACCCGTGACCTCAATGATTAATTGGTATATGTATTTTGTTGAAAAATCTTTGTGTTAAATAAACAATTTGCAACTTACAATTTCTTTATTTTTGATTTAGATATATAAGTATAATAAAAAACTTTCTTGAAATAACAAATTATGTATGACTTTTTGTGGATGTATGTGTGTGTGCGTAGATATAAGCTCTATTTTAAAATAAATAGTTTTTTTTATCATTCTCAATAAAAAGCCAGACCAAGCTAAATCGCTGACAAACATTATCGTTCTCAAGACTATAGTTATCATTGTTTTATCAGTAGTTTCAGAAGTACCTTCAAAGGTTATTCGAACTTTTCAAAAACAATAGATATTTCAAAAAAAGGAAATAATTTTAAGCTGATATCAAAGTGCTTTAGAAATGACCGGGTCAGGTGAGAATCGTTTTTTTTACACTTTGTACAAAGAGGCCCACTGGAACCCTCAAAAAATATGCGATGTCATTGCGGAGACTTATATGCCCGGGTAAATATAACTTACAAAAGCACTTGTAAGCCTACCAACTAAAAAGAAAGTTGTATGATTGGGTGCAACTTTATAGTGATAAATTTGGGTGTCAACAAAGCTATGTTAATGGGACTAGATCAGGAAAAAGTCAATTGGTAAGATTGTAATATATTTCTCTGCATTCGAATAGTCGTTTAGTTCAATAAGGAATTCAAAAACATTAAGATTCTATTGCTATGTAAAAGGCGGTGATGGACTGGATCATTTTCAACAACATCAACATCTATGAAAGGAGTTTTAATATTATTTTTTGCAGCAAGGATTTTCTGCAACAGGTTGGTGCAAGACTATCTGTGAAACTAATAATAAAAACAAACAAATCAATGAAGAAAAGTCTTTCCTATCTAAGAAAAAAATCTAGCACTTTTTTGTGCACTCTTTTTTGTGCTTACCAGTGTTGATGAAAATATAAAAGATCTGATCAGCTCGGTATTACTCTTGTGGTAAAAGTTTTTCGGGATTTCTCTACTTTAGTTGGTAATTTCAATGTTTTCAATTTCCAATTTTTTCCAAGTTATCTGTTTTTTTTTTTTTTTTTTTTTTCAAAATTTTCGAATCCTATTCAAGATTTTTAATTTACCATTTTTAATTAGACTGTAAAAACAGCATTGTCAACTAACAAATAACTATACTAAATATTGTACAATGTCTTTACAAAATGATTGTCCTAATTTTCGTATTTTTGGTTTTTGTTTGCTATATATTTCGATGCATACATGAATTTGACTTTTATTTATAATAAAATTTGAAAGAAAATATAAGTTTACTTTACTTTTAATATTTATACATAGCAGATAATATTCGAAGTTCTTTAGAATAGATTATAAGAAGTTGTTAGTCAACGTTGTTTCTCTTTTTTACTCTTCACAGTCGTAATCATCAGCGCCTATCCGTATCATTCAGAGTTTAAAAATACCACAACAACGATTCAAACTGTTGGAGTAGTTACAGTGTAATTTTTAAAGTTTTTGGACGAATAGATTTAAAATAAATAATAGTACTGAAGATAAAAAGAAAGTATTCAAAAAAGTACATTTTTGTTTTCAAGATTGTGAAAAACAAATACATAAAAAACCGCTCGTTGTTAGTATGTTTTTCCTGAAAGAAACAAATATCATACTTTTTATTTTCCTTTATACCCAAGCAGACGCTAGAAAGAAAGTAATACCAAGCTTTACAAAACATATGTCTAATTATGAAAAGGATCTTACTTTGGATTACTCATTTGAAGAAAATCTTAAATTTATCTATGTGTACTGTGAAAGATTTGAAGACGTGCCAAATAAAGACATGCCAAAAAAACACAAATGTACAATGACTCTGAAAATTTCGGGTCCTGATCCAAGCGAAAAAACCTGTTATATAGATATACCCATTAAAAAACAGTACGGAATCTTCAACCGCAAATATACCCTAAGTTTTTTCGATAATGACCAAATCATTTTCGCCTGGAAGGAGGGTGAAATAAGGAACGGAAGTTTTATCAAAAAGCAACATCGCTTTAATTTAGAAAACATGAATTACTACAAAGAATTAATAAGAGTTCGAGTTTATGATATGCCATCTTGTAAATTTCAAGGAACCAATATCACAGCCGATGAGCGAGACATTTACGTACAATATGACCATAAATTCAATAATTTAAATATTGTTCCTTATGAAAACAGTACCTTTGATTTATTCTTCCGAAATAAAGAGTTGTGTGGTGAAGATAGAAGGTGTCGTATAAGTTACAGTTCTAAAGATAAGAAATTCGATGAATATCCAGGTAAATTTACAATAATGAAACTAAAGCTTTGAATCAGTATCATGAATACTTAATATTAACTTATAATATAATAATTTATATAACAATATGTTATTCTTCATATTTTACATTATTTTCTTCTCATTCGCAGTTCCATGGTTGCCCATCGACTACGATTCCACAGCTGAAATATACCCTATTTTCTTAAGAAATAGCACACCAATTAATACCATTTCGACAGTCAAAGGTTACGTAGTGAACACAAGATTTCTTAACGAAGCCGTAGTTATTCTTATGGATCCTAATGCAAACATCTTGTTCAGTCTCGAATATTCTTGGTCTATGTTCGAAGTTTCCACTCGAGTATCGAACCTAGCCACCTCAAGTCATCAGGTTACTTTTGGTCTGTGCCGACAAGAGATGTTCGTGCCAAGTGTAGATTGTTCGCTATTCGACAGCGAGGGTAAAGCAACTTTGGGTGTTAATATTGAGCTAGAAAGCAGCGAAGTAGAGATGATGAAGATGCGGAATCTTCCGGGAGGAGGTTACGCTATTTTAATGAAATATGTTAATAACAATGATACATTGCCAGATTATGTCATACTAAAAATAAGCTTGGAAGGTAAAGTGGAGGATATTTACCAAATCAGGGACGTTGAGTGTACGATGGACGAAGTCAGGTTGGATATGGACTTTTATGAGAGGGAAGGCTTTGATTATTGTTATTATATTGCTTGTATTTCGCCTTCTACTTGGGGATCGCGCGAAATCGAGCACAGGTTGCAATTTTTTCACGAGTGTCGCTCTATTGCAAATGTAACGACTATTATTTAATAGCTTAGCGTATAATGTTAATTATAAAAGTTAGATTAAGTTAACCATATTTTATAAGTTTACATTAAGAAAAATAGTATAGCAAATGTTATATTATGCAGGAAATCTGTGACATGTTCAAAAAATTCACTGTTTCATATCAAAATTAACTATATTTATATTATGAATTAAATTAAAATTGTATTAATTTTGCATAAAAATGGTAATTTTTCTTTTGATCTAAATAATATGTAATAAAAATTTCCATATTATGCATTTTATGTTATGCATTTTGCAAATTTCTTAATAGTGCATTAGACTAGTAATTATGCACCAAGGATAATGCGCATTTTTTATCTTAAGTTTCTAAAATATTGTATTTCGTTTCAAAATATGCCAAGGCATGTTTTTGTCATGTTTTTGAAAAGTTTTATTTTATTTTTACTACAAGAACAGCTGAGCTTCCATGAGTAAACAAAACATGTATATCAAATTCTAAAAAACAATGTATTTTGAATTTATTCTATAAAAAAGAATTTTTAAAAGTTTTAAAAGAAAACTTAGGCTTACAAAGATTTTCTGTAAAAAATAAAAATTAAATTGTCGATTGTGTAAACACCGAGCCTCGCAAAATTTCATAAACGAACACGAAAATCTCCAATTTCATGCACTCGATCTTCCACAATAACGACTTATAAATTGCAAGCAATCCTTTATTATCAAAATCCACTTAACTCTCCGAATGCCGCCGCTGTTTGCATAACGCTCGCATTGATCATCCTTTAATAATTCACGTTTAAGCTCGCGCATTAGCGCACAACCGGCACAACGGTAAAAAAAAAAAGAAATCTACCGTCATACATCTCGACTCCGCAGCCGCTTCTCATTTGCCACATACAAGCGCGTGCATACCACCTGCGGGGCGCTCGGATACACCTCAAGGTGTTTCTCGCTTCTCTCGGCCTCTCCACCTTTGTCTTAATGAACTTGATAGATTGACGCGCTGATCTCGTTTCGCAGCTTGCCATGGAAATTTCGCGATATCCCAAAGACGGGAGAGAGATAAGCTTTCAATTGTGACGGCGCATCGGCGATGATCTGATGTTATATAATAACGGCGCGATGGAAAAAAGAAGTTTTGCGCTTTGAATGAAATTGGAATCGTGATCGGCTCCAGGTGTTTCTCCTCTATCCCCCTACTTTTCGCGTTACAGCTTCGGAGTAGGTTTTAGAGACTGGATCAAAGGGGGGGACGTGTTTTTTTGCGAAATAACGCAAAGAGAGACGTGAGGCAATCCAGTTCGTTCTGCTTTTTTCCAAAACTGATTTCGATATTCCGCGGGGAGATGTAACCTGTAAATTTGCATTTATAATATTCTTTTTATAGCCGAGCCCGCAGAGCGCGCTATTTTATTTTATAATATTCCACGGAATTTGAAAGCTGTTTTACGCGCGTTTTAAGAGCTTACATCTATTTTTACTGTCTACAAGGAAGCTCAGGCGAGAGCGAGCCGCTTTAAAAATAAGTGGAACACATTTTATACATGCACTTGCATGCATAGGCGAAATTGAAATCGTGAGCGCCGCGGGGGCAGTTCGGTCGCGTCTTAAAGTTCGTCCCGATCACGATGATCGGCTCAAGGACTGACAATTTGCGAAACGCTTTAAGCTCAAAGCGATAATTACCTTCTCGCGGAGAAGTCGTAATTTAGGCATCTAGTTTTGAGCTGTAATTTTATAAGGAGCACGTAGCGCGCGCGAGCGCCAGTCGCTTTTCTCTTCAATACCTAATCTCGAGGATTAAATATTGGAGAAAAATAGCGACTATTAAATGTAATTTGAAAAATGAAAATTATAAGGTATCCCGTTACAGAGTGTGATTTTAATTTATATATCTGCTATTATACTCGAGAAAATAGTTGTGAAAAAATGGGTTTTGAGAGCCGCTAAGAAGTAAAATTGCCCGCGTTTCAGGAAATGTTTTACTCCATTTTTTTGTTTACCTTAATTGAAATCGAAACTCTTTCTAATTAGAATCCGCCCGGTGAAAGGGATTAACATCTATAATTCGTACTAAATATTTAAAATACTGCTGGAAATTATCTCCAGCCAACTTAACCCACTTCCCTTTCCCGAGAAAAACTTTATGTTACAGCTCACTTGTAAAACATAAACCCGCTACTAAAGTCCTCCCAATAATATATGCATCTTCGAACCTCTTACATAATCCGACAAAGCCATTATGCCACGGCTCCCCAGCCTCGACAAAATCATCCGAAATTCACGTGTATATACATCCACTCGGCTCTTACAATAGCGCCATAACCCTGATTTATTATCACAATGATCGAGTCCCCCCAAGGTGCACATCGTAAAAAAAAATATACGCACCGCTACCGGCTCTCCGCTGTTTTGAGTGGGTGGGCCCCGCTCCGACTCTGAATAAAACATGAGAGAGCGCCGATTTTTTTCGCAGGCCCAAGCGCCGCTCGAATGAAATTGAGACGTTCGCTCCGGACGCTCCCCGGTTCGATCGCCTAAGGATCGACCTGCTTCGCCAGCGAAATTCATAAGGAGAATGAGGCAACCTGTGTGGAGGATGAAGTTTTTAATGCGAATTTAAGATTCCTAGATTTTCACAATATTTTTCGCCTCGTTACTTTTGTAATTCTGGCCGGGCCTAGGGTGGGTTATCAGATGCTACGAAACGAGGTTTTTCTCAAGCGTGGGTATAGGCAGGTGAATTCGCGGGTCGGTACCTTTTACTTTTGAGGATGCGGGCTATATAGTTGAGATTTGGTTTTTAGATTTATTGGTAACGTTTTTTTAGGGTTGGGCAATGACGGCGAAGAAGATTCGTACTCGTTCTTTTTTTTTTAATTTGCAGCGGTTGTCGAATGTTAGGCAATACTACAATACTACTTTAAGTCATGTATTCATAGAGCGTATAAATTTGATCGATCAAATAAAATTTGCCAAGATGATTTATTACGGTGTAATAAACAATTTTTTCAATTAAGTTGTCAAATTTTTTGTTGTTTTAAAAGCTAGTTTTTTTATATTTAGTATCAGGTAGCACTATACTTCCTGAATATATCTTTTACTCGCTTCTTCATGTTAGACCTAAAAAAAAGAATTCCAAATTGCTTTGTCATCACATATATACTTGTAAAGACGTTTCTAATTGACAGATTTAATCTTTCAAATCAAATTAAAATCAAAAGGAAATAAAGATGTTAATAGAAACGATGATATATTCTTCCGATGATGTGATAGATATTTTCTAGTCTAAATTGCTTCTAGCTATTCTTGCAAAACTATAACTGGAATTGATTGAGCTATTTTGACCTGATTTTACTTTCGTTTTCGTGTTCGGCTTTGAGTACGTGTCAGTTTCTCCAAAACAGGAATATCAGGTATAATAACAATCAGATTTGGTTTCAACTAAACTTTTTCAAACTTATTATCCAATCGCATGTAATAACTAATTCTAGCAATTGCATTACGTAATTCAGTAAATTATTTTGATAGTATATAAAAACAGTACCTATTTTGTAGAATTTAATGAGACCTAATAGATGTTCTCAGCGAATCTTTTAAAAATAAAACTTGAGACATACGTGGTTAAATAATTTTATTAGAGGATTATCGGTTTGTAATATTTTTTTGCATATGACTACTAATCAATCTTTTTATCGTGTTTTTAATTTTTTATATTACATTCTATTGCTTAGGCATTCATTTTATAATTATATATTAATCAGATAAAATAACTTCCTGTCGTAAGATTAGAGTATGTTTAAAAAAAATCAAAACCAAGGCTATTTTACTTTTTAGATCAATGGCTCACGCAAAAATTATCGAGATGTTTTATAAAATACTTAGCTTCTAAATTTAATAAAAGAAAGCTATTTTTATGATTAATTCTAAATAATACTACTTGTTTTTATATACAAATCACCAGTTTCAGTGATCTAAATAACGTATCCATATGAATCTCCTTTTTACTTATCCAAGTTATAATTTATACTACAGCAACACTTACAATTGTTCAAAATGTCTTTTGGCAATTCATCTTCCCTTTTGATTTTCTCAACTTACCTTTTATAACCCATTGAAACAAAAACCGATCTTCCTCGAAAAGCATCACCCTTTGTTCCAGCGTAGCATCAACATCAGGCAAAAGAAAGTCTTGCATAACGCTACACTTTTTCTGCTAATTTATAAAACGTCGCTCCACATGGAGCGAGTCCTTCGAGTGTGGGCGCCTCGAGATGATAATAATATGTGGCACCAATTTTTTTTTTTCTTTTTTTGCACGGTATTAAAATCTCGTTTGGCTTGAATGCTTGTCTAGGCTCTTTGTTTTAGCCGGCTTGATTGATTGTCGACCTCACATGCAAAGCAGTTATTAAGCAACGATGCGTTTCCATATGTGGCGATTTAAGTATAACATATGGAGGCTAAATTCTGATCTAGATAAATTTCGTTGTGCGCAAATTTCCGTTTCGTTTTTTAAAGCGTTTATTGTCGCTGGATATTTTAAGTGCTTTTAATATTAATTATTAAATTTGGAATAAATTATTTATTATGTATACTATTTAGAACTGATAATATTTTAATGAAAATTTTATATTATTATTTGTATTATCAAATGTAAGCTACTTGTAGAAATTCGAATTTTTATATTCTATTATATAATAAACAAACTACGAACCTTTAAAACTATTACTTTCGTTAGCTGCTATAAAGCAAAAATATTTGTGCTGTTTTTTTGCTCGTGTAACGTGCAGCACAGAGCATCATAAAAGAAGCCAAACACCATGTAAATGTGCGTAAACTCAAGCAGTAAATAATAAACTTTCACGTCGAAAGCATTAACGGTGTCATAAAAATGCACAAAAGTCAATGCGCGCACTCGAAAAGCAACGCGCACACGTCCGCTTGCATTGAAATTCCGCCTGTCTTACATGCCCTTATGAGCCTACCTCATTTCGAATTCAGCCCGCTTACTAAGGATATTGAGATATTCAAGGGTACGGAATTATTCACAAACAACTGATAAAGTTAAATGCTTTTTATTCGGCAAAGTCATTTCACCGGAAAAATTTTTTTTCACAATTAGCATAGAAAAATACCATCCTTTTTCTCCTCCTCACATCTTCTTCTCCTCTCTTAGCAACTATAAACTACGAATTGTCATGCCATATATTTACAAATTTTTAAAACGTCGTACACATTAACAAGCGGCATACACTATACTATATCTTTTTGCTCCCTCTAACACAATGGGAGCGTAAAACGTCCTTAATGGCTTCTCTCGCGTGAACGCGGCGCAATAAATAAACGCAAGCTCTCAGAGAGCCTGCCGTCAGAAAAAAAAAGTATAAGTACATTTTGACGCGAAAACGAAAAGATCAGCGATAGCGCGCGTCATTGCGCGCCGTCAGAGTCTTTGGCAATGCGCGAAAAGATGCGATCGCTTTTCGAGAATGTCAGCAGCCGCGGGTGCAAGAACAACTTTCGAACGGCTCTGTGAAGGAAGACGCTGGCATCATCGTCAGTAGGCGTTCGGATTGTCCTGGAGGTACATGCCCACCTGCTTGCCGAGATCGCGCTGGAACTCTTGGACGTTCTTGTGTGATTGCTGGAAAGCAGAAAATGTAGCCTTTTAGAGATTGTCGTGGGGTTTTTTTTTTTTCAAGTGCTGCGTGATTACGGATGTTGATGATGATGATGATGGTGATTGTAATGTTGCTGGTGATGACTATTATCAGGTGTGATTTATTTCATGGAAAAGCTGGGGTTTAGTGAACTTTTTTTTAGAGAGAACGGTTAGTTTGACGGTTTCGTGGAAGGATACGAAAATTATGTGATCCAAAAAGCAGAAAATTGTATGTTATAATTTGATGATGAAATAGAATCTAGTTTTCGAAGTTAATGGCATGTCGAAATTGAAAAAATAATTTGCATCGGTAAATTGTGAATGATTGATAACTAATTTTTTTGCCTAATCGTTTTCTGAATATTTTTGAATTGTAATTCTAATATCAGGTCTTAACAGTATTGTAAATGTCTCGTGTTGCGGCAACAGGCCGCATTAAAAAGTATCTGCATACCAAATTGTCCACGTCCGTTTGTTAAATTGTATTTATAGTGGCCCATTAAAAGGAATCTTCGAACGGACGAGAGATTAAATATTTTATACAGTACTAGCTTGCATAACCCAAAAACCCGATAAACGAAAAAGCATGTATATTTAAATAACGACGAATAAATTCGACGCAGGAAGATGATGTACGTAGCGGTGTTTATTTTCAGCCGAACGAAAAGTAATTTTGAGGTTAAACTTACGCAAGCTTAAAATTACTTTTCGCAATGCTCGCAGGATGAAATTAATCAAGGAAACGCTTGCATTACGAGATATTATTTCAGACTATATTAGGGTACTTGAACGCCGGAATAAAACTGCCACGCGGAGAGCGAGCAATTTATCCAAAATGAGAACGCACCTCATTACTGGAGCGCTATGCGCGAGAGAGCGTCTAGGCGCTTCTTTCCTAAATTTCATTTTCTAGCTGGCCATTTTATTTCGTCTGGTGTTCTTGACTTTATTAAAGCTTGCGTAATTTTTCAGACAATGCGAGATGGTATGTTAAGGATTATTTATCGCTTTAATTTGCCCGGGTGAAAGTATCTAATTCTTTTGCATTTTTATGAAAATAAATAGTGTCGTAATAAAATATAAACACACCGCTTTTGTATACTAATGTAAAAAGATTAAAATCTGTCTCATATTTAAAAAAATAATTCTAAATAGAATAAAAAAAGTATACCTTGCTATAAAATTTTGAAAAAACATCATCTCCATACCTGATCAAACTTCTTTACCTTTTCCTATCCCAGTCAAGCATCACGTGAATATTTTCACAACAAAAAAAGGTCTCAGTCTTCGAACCGTCTTAAAAATAAATTTCCGTCAAACGTATCCTCAAACTGTGCAAAAGTCCTTCAGCAGTCCACCGTAATCACGTAGTCATATCCAGTCTCAGTAGCCTCAGTCCTCCACTCTTCCAACTTTCCTATACCAACTCAAAAAAAAGTAACATCCCATCATCCAGCCCGAAACCCCCCTTACATTGATGGCATCCCGCCACTCGATGTTGAAGAGCCGAACTAATCCCTTGACGTTCCTCCTGATCAGGCTCTGGAGCACCGGCCTCGTCAGCTTGAATTCCGGCTCGGCCGTCGTCGTCGGCGCCTCCGTCGTCGTCGTGCCGTTCACGACTGCCGAGACCTTCGGCCTCGGGGTCGTCGGCTTCTTCAGGCTCGCCGAGGTCGTCCTCGTCTCCGGCACTATGCTCTCGTTCAGGATCTCGCCGATCTGCTGGATTGCCGAGCGCGTGTCGTTGAATGTCTGGAATGAGAAGAGAAGGTAGGTCGTTGTTATTGTGTGGTTTTTTGGTTTCTTTCAGAAGTGGCGGGGTTATTTTTGGAAGGAAAAAGGAGCAGGGTGACGGGAGGGTCTTGGGAGGTGGTTTGTGTTTTGGGTGAACGGTCGACCGTGAAATTCGAGGCTCAAGTGTGTGAGGTGGCTTTTTTCGGGGATAATAAGGTCAAGATTGAGATCTGCGAGGTGGGTCGGTTGGGAGTGTGAGCGTGTATCAGTTGGAGGAATTATGTTAATTGCTTGGAATTGAGTGGATAATTTTGCGTGTAATAATGATTGTTCTTTTATACCTGTTTGAATGAATTAATAGGATTATCTAAGTAGATAATATTGGTTCGCATTGATACGTATGGATATTTGTAAGAATGGGAAAATTAGAATATTTGAAACAATAAAGTCTAGTATTTAAAAACAAAGTATATGAATGAATCAAAATATCTAAATTTATTCTAATTGTTTACTAATGAGATACATTTCCTATAATGCCTGAAATCACTGTGGTGATGTTCTAATTGATCTATCAAAATTAATAATAGCTTATAAATCGGATTTTAATTCTACAACATTAAATCATTACATTTAATCATTATTTATAATCATAATTTTTCTCCAATTTTCAAAGGTTTCATAATAATTCATTTTTACACTAGATTTAATCACTTAATGATCTTTCTAAATACTACTTAATACGATCGTGATTTAACTATCATTTATAATTATCTTCTTGCTATACGGGATTATAATCTTTTGATAAGTTAAAAACTAATTATCTCGTGACTTTGTAAGATTACTTTTACAAAAAGATAACAGCTTCATAAGTAAGCTACAACAAAAAATGCAATTCTTCCGTATAAACATCTAAATTAAACACAAAAACTATATTCAATTTTTCATAAAAAATTCAAGTAAACAAAAATCTGCATTCCTCCTCATCTCCATAAAAACCCGCAAAACACAGCTCCCGCCAACCCAGCAATCTTTCCAAAGCACCGAATTTAAAACACTTTCGCCGGCCTCCGCCCATCCGGGCGCCCCGAAAAAAAAAACTCCTCGATCCCCATCCGCTCCAGATGCAGCTCCATCGAACAATAAAAGCGAAAACGGCGCGCGCGCGCGTTACGAAAGCGGCGCGCCAGCTAAACCGTGTCCTATCGAGGACTCGTATAGCCATTACTTAACAGAAAACTAGGAGAGGCGTCTTTATTTTTACGGCGCCCAAGGTCCGCGGAAGAGAAAAAGAGAGTGAAAAAAAAGGAAGGCGCGCGCGCGCCGTTATGATTAGCGATGTAAGCGGGTCAAGCGAACGTCGTGGAGCCACGTGAGCGGGAATCTCGAGCCGGCCGATGAGTAATAGAGTGGATAGAGGGGGCCGGTTCAGCAGGTATTACGGAGTCGGTTTAGAGTGCCGGTTAGATCGGCAACCCGGCAGGCATGGGAGTAGCGTGGCTAAGCTGTGTTGTGGGGTCGAAGTAGATATGAATTTTGTAGATATCTAGTTATACTAGTCTTGTGATTGGGTATATTTTTGAAGTTAATGATTGTATAACTGGAAAATATTTGAGGTATGCGATTTTCGATTATTTCAGGTTTGATGAATTTAAAAGATGAAAGTGGAATCGAAGCGATAGCGAGCGGATTTATGATTGATTATTTACGATGTTTAAGTGGAAACTGGGTGGAAACTTTACCGAATTGCGGTTCAGAAGTATGTTATGGTTCTGAATAATTTTATAGCTATTATTTAATGCGGTGCAAACTACTTTCATTCAAGTATCATTACTTATATTACCGGGCTGATGAAATGTCAAAGAAGAGTTGCGTACACTAAAGTATGTCAATAAAAAAATTCATTTTATAAAAGATGATGCCTTGTAAGATTGCAAGTTGTTAACAACTTGTTTTGGCAAATTGAAGAACATTATTATGAATTATGAAATTCATTTTCAGTTATTTTTGTTTTTCGTTCTAACTGTTAATTTAAGTTGTCACCATCACTGAGAAAAATCTGGTCATAAAAAAATATCATATTAATATACTGATTTTAATTTTTGAAGAGGTTTAAAAAATGGAATATAATTAAAGAAAAAGTTGTATAATTAAAGTTTACATTGTTTGCTAGTGCTATAATAAAAGAATAATATTGTATTTCTCAATATTAAGCTATATCCAAACGCCATACATTAAAAGAGAATTACAGAACATAAAGATAAATGCAAAACATCGAGAAAGCGACATGATGTTAATTTTAAAAAAATTTTGAAGCTGCAATTTTTTCTCTCGTATTCTTGCATCTTAATTATTAATGTTGCTTGTTCTGCCTATTATCGTTAATGCTATCAGTGTTGCTATAACCGATGCTGTACATTCGTACTGAACTTTATTGCTCGTACATATTCTCTGATCTGAAATCTTGATTCTACGTAATGAAAAGAATTTCAGAGCCTGTTTTTTTTTATCTCACTGTAATAAGTTTATTGTTATTGGGAATAACGGTTTATTTTTATCAGTTTTCAATATATTTATCAGTGAATATACCTCTTTCTTTTGTAATATTTGTAAATGTTTGTTTCCTTTGAAGATGATTTGATACAAGTTTTGTTTACTTAATTAGTTTATAATTTATTTTGCATTTACTTTATTTCACGAAAGTCGATAAAAATCGATTAAGAAAAAATGATTACAAGTAGCAACCAAATTTTCTGCTTTGAATTGACTAATACTAAATATTATCGAAGAATAACTTATAATTAATGTTTACGTTTTGATGTCTTACCAACTCGGTCATTATCTACTGGTTCGATTTACTGGTCCCAGTACGACACACTATGATTAGGAATTATTAGATTGATTGTACTATTTTGCTCAACTACTTACAGATATATATAAAAAAGTAATAAAAATCTGGTATTACAAAATACTAATTTGTGCTAAGCTGCATAACACTGTAAATACTTATTTATCTAAAAAAAAATAATAAACTAATTTACTAAATATACATTAAGAACTTTCGAAAAAAATCAGTACTATAATTTAAACTTCAACTTCATAAAACGAACGTCCGTCTGATATCCCACGATACGAAAAAAGAAAAATATTAATCCCGACATCGCATTATTTTCACGATGACAAAGCGAAGGCAAAATCGACACGGTCAAGCGAGCGAACCACCTCGAAAAGGAGAGCAGGTTGCACACATGCAAGAAGAAAAACGGGTTTTAGGCGATCTCGTTTCCGGTCACGATGCAGCTGCCATCAGCACGTAAAAGCGATGTTTGTTTACTTAAATGTATACGACCGTGATGAGGAGAAAAGCATTGCGCAAGCCTTTTTCGCGAGTACATATCGGTGTCGATGAATTTTGCCCTTTTTAGGAATCTTAAGGATTCGCCGCGAAGAAAGATTCGTGCTCGTAAAACGAAGAGATACGGCCAGGGATTCGAGACAGATCGATTCGTTGGGTATATAAGTAGCCTGTGAGGTAGGCAGTACGTTTCGCTTTGCCGTATATGTGGTTGCCCGCTTCTGGGAGGCCATCAGTCGGTGTCAGAGAGGCTGGGAGAGGCCGGGCTTATGTCATTTTAACGAATGATTTTGGATGGTTTATGATACTGTTTCGGTTCGTTTTTTTTTTTAGTTACTGGTTTCATGTAGGTTAATTGTTGAGTTATTTGGTAACGGGTATAACTTTTACTTTAACTTTAAAAATGAAATTTCTTAAGTGAAATTTCAATTTAACAAAATAATTCCAAAGTCATTTTTGGTTTATACAATGTTTTACAAGAACAGAATACCATTGTTTTTATGTACTTATTTACATTTCGAATTTAAAATTACGTCTGTATTCAACAAGCATCAAAGAAAGCACGAAATTGCAGTTCTTTTGAAAGAAGATTTATGTTCGAACGACTTCTCTTTTTTTTTCGCGAAGAAGATGAAATGCCTGCGGCCAGAGAATTGACAAGCGGAGCCTCCAAGAAAGGATTGGCTCGAAGATTGCTTCGTTTCTTAAAACCCGAAGCCGCTTGATTGTACAATATTATGCGTTCCTCGAAGTACTCATGCTTTTTTTTGTATTTCTCACAGACTGCGTCACAATGAAAAATTTTCGTCATTTGCAGGAACACGAAAACGAAACGTGAAATAATTCACTTCCAGTAGACGAAAGCAGATTGATTATCTTGCTGTGTAGAAAAACGGCGACGCGATAAGTCACGAAGTGCGCGAGTTTTAAATGCGCCTTTAAATTGAGTAATATCTTAAGTTTGAGTTTAATTGCGGAATTAATTGTTTTGATTACTGCAATCTTGAGCAGATCATTTTTTAAGATTTACATTTTTGTATGAATTGTAATCTGAGCTATCTAAATTAGATTGGGCATTTTTAAATTTTCAAATTAACGAGAATATTTCTACTGATTTAGCTATCTGTAATAAATGTATCTATAATTAGATACATTTTTAAAAATCTTACTATAAGCAAATAATAAGTTTAATTTTTAGTTTAATTTTTTTTTTTAAGAAATAAAATCGTAAACGAATGATTAATTTCTAATTTACAAAAACGAAAAATGCATGTGATATTGAAATTGTAAATTTAAAATTTTTGTTATTATCTACATGTTTCATGATTTATTATTTCACATATATTAGCACTGATAGAAAAAGATCATTTATTTTGTATTATGTTTTTAAAAAATAGATCTACCGAATTTATACGACTTATTTAAAGATAAGCCCATAATTATAGCGACAGTTTTACACCTTTCAAATTTCTCCAAATATAACTGACAGCTAGCTAAAAATATCTACAACTAAGGAGGTACTCGATCCTAATCGATTTTGAGCCTCCGGGCCTGTTACGACATAACTTCGGCGCATAAATTTGGGTTTTTCGCATTACGTATAAATTAAAAAGTGATTCTTACATAACCCTCTTTTAGAAGCTCCCGCATCCGAAGGTAATTATGAGATTAGCATAATCAGCGTTTAAAATTTTGAAAGTGTTACCGGGTATACTGTATAGAAAATATTTATTTTTCATTTAGTGATTAGAAAGGTTCTTTTTTATTCCCTTAAATAGATAATTTAATGTATGAATTAATTATTATTAAAAATTATTTGATGTGTTATACTTTTTATTTCAGTATCAGAAAATTGATTCAAACCTAAACAGGTAACCAAAAACAAAAACCAAACATAAACAGAAAAGGAATATGAACAAGATAAATTTTACGTATGTGGTCGTATGTATATATAATATTTGAGACATTCTTTGATGTAAGGGTTGTATGAATCCAAGAATGATGGGCACTTAAAAAATTATGAGTATGCATAAGAATTTTCTCTTGTTACAAAGTTTTTCTTACTAGGAACTTTGTAAAAGCTCAAGATCAAAATCATGTTTTCAAGATCATTTCAAGGACAAAATGTGCCTGTATGAACATAAAATAATCTAGATTAAATCTTGCTGATTCAATGATCTTAGCGCAAACTCAATGTTCCGATGTTCAATTTTTTAATGGATATGTTTGTATGATTTTTTTTATTATACACTTATTTATATCTTTTATGAATAAATGCCAAAAATTTTATATAATTATGCCATTCCGAATAAAAAGTTATATGAAGTACAATTAAAACTTAAAAAAGCTTTATTAAATTTGTAATGTTGTTTTGTGCATTAAGAAAAAGCCGTGTGAGAAAATATGACAGTTGAGATAACTTAATAAAAAAATAGATCGCCTTAAGGAGATTCTATAAGCCGGCAAGATGAAGAAAAGGTACCCCTCCCTACCCGAGGCGGTTCCCCACTCTCCATCCGCCCCCTTCCGCAGTATACAATGTT
This sequence comes from Eupelmus urozonus, assembly GCA_900480035.1. Classification (NCBI taxonomy): domain Eukaryota; kingdom Metazoa; phylum Arthropoda; class Insecta; order Hymenoptera; family Eupelmidae; genus Eupelmus; species Eupelmus urozonus. The sequence continues at coordinate 15,723 of UELX01000367.1, read as the reverse complement.
GATATTTTGTTTACGTTTTTGCTTGTTTCTTTCTCAAATGCCTGGTAAAGTATTAAGTTCTACGTTTTTGAAATCTAAGTTCTTGAAATGACCTTGAAAACACGAATATCATTTTGAACATGATTCCCTATATTCATGCCTTATTTAACGCTTAACCCATTTCTAGCCTATTATTTTTATAGAGGTCAGCCTTTTATCAAACAACGAATCATGTATGCAGTATATTATATTCAATGATAATTTTGATTTTGTTTGAAAATTACTATTTGAATAAAATAACATCAATAATTTTGAATGATATTGCACCAAATTAATCTGATCATGAAACAAAAATTGAATAATCTTCAGCATACCAGACAACCCCTATTTAATCACTGAAACAAAATTAAAATAACCAATCAAACTTCCTCCACCACTATTCAACCAACCTCGAAGGTGACTCTCGCCAGCGTCCAAAAGAAACCAGGCCTCTGCTTCTTGGGCTGCTGCCGCTTCTGCTGGCTCTGCCTCGTGACCCTCTGCTCCTGCGGCCTTCCACCCCCAACTTCCGCACTCCTCTTCACCACATATTTCTTCGGCCTCACCTTCTTTCCAATCTGAACTTTCCCCCCTAGTATCTCCTCGCCGCTCACGTTCTCCTGAACCAAATGTGACTCGAACGCGTTGAGATCGTCGAGCTCCAGGTACTTGCCGGCTCGCTGCGTGTCCTTCGCCTTTAGGGCAGCGGCTGAGTCGCTGGGCGAGGTGTCGCAGCTGGCCAGACCGATGATCGCGGCCACCAGTAGGATCCACAAGGATAGGAAGACCAGCGCCCGCGATGTCGGATTCATCTGTGAATTGAGGTGAGCTTTCTTTAGAATGGGGGGTAATGAGCTTTGGTTTTTAGAGAAAACGTTTGATCAAAAGTTATTACGCGCTCTATGTTATCGCGTTAGAGAGTGATTTATATACGGGCGATATTGATTTTCACTCATTAGAGAGAATTAGACCGAAAGAAGTTGTGAAAGTGTGCTCTACGGTTCAAGATATTGATAGATGAGTTTTTAATTCATTTTTTAGATTTAGAACGTCAAGTAGACGTCACCTTATACCTCGTAAAGTTTCGCACATGATCATTTGTCTAGTGTAATTCTAATAGTTTGTATGTATTTTTTGTATAGTTTTAACGAGATGTGAAAGGGTGGAGTAGAAATCTGCACAGTATATTATACGGGAACCCAAAAATTAGGTTGTAAACATTTATCAAACCAGTTTCCTGGTAGAATCTGATTCTATTTCCTAACCAGTTAATAGATATTTAACTTAGGCTCAAAACAAGATTGATATACTCGCTCGTTCTTAACCAGCGATGAAACGATTTTTCACCCATTTCCTAGCTATTTACTGGATTGCAGATTCTTAGACACTTACAAGATATTAAATACAGTAAACTTGGTTGCGTGAATTATCGTAAATTTTGACCCACGTGTGTGAACGTCGATAGTATATTTCGTGAAGCGTTTTTCAACCTAGCAAAATGAATACAGCAAGGGCGAAAGGTTAGTGTAATATAAATATAATACGGCTTTATTAACCTTTTTCTAACTATTTATTTACTATTTTTTTAGGGTCTGCACATTATACTATTACAGAAATATGCATTATTTATATTTTCTAAAATCATTTGTAACGTATTTCGATAAGTTTATTGTCATAATATTACTCTGATATTAAACTTGGTCAATTCTTGAGTGGTTGCAAGATATTAAAAGTAAACATTTTTGTCCATTTTTAATGTCCATTTCTGATTTGTGACTCCATTTTAAATGGGTAAATTTCTACCAGGGTTTAGAAAAAATTTTTTATAAACATTATATGTTTTACTAGAAGCTGAAGCCTCCCGTTTTTCACAGTTTACTTTTCATATTTTAAAATGACATATCACAGTTTTCATTTCATAATTTAGAATTTCATTTATATATGTGTTTATAACTTTTATATATTTTTATATATGTCTATTATAATAATAAAACTAATTCATATTTATGTCTATAACTTTTTTTTAACAAAGTCATTGAAACTTTTCTGAAAAACGGGAGTGCAACATATATTCTTTACAAAAAATATTTCTTTACTGGTTTAATGAATGTTTAAAACTTCATTTTTGGGTTCCCGTATAATATGCTGTGCACATTTCTACTCTACCCTTTCACATTGATGAAAAATTTTCGACAACACAAAAGTTTTTAAAATAAAAATTTGTATCTTAACAATATTTTAAACAACTAAAGAAATAAAAGGCCTAAGCATAACCGCAAGATTTCGCAAATCGCCAATTCACTTTTTATCGCGAAATAAACGAAACTCCACATCGATAAAGTTCATCCACTCCTTACATAACCATTGCGCAAAACCATCGCGCCCATTTATAACATATTTTCGCAAACTAATAACCAAGTAATGAAGCTACATCCATAAATCCCACCCAAATTACGATTACATAAATCCACCGCCGCCCAAACCGAGCCCAACCCACTCCTCCACTTATTACAACTATACAACCATCCATATATAAATTTCGGCCTCACAATGGCCGCACTGTTCGATAAATACACAACCTGCTGCAGCCCTGCACGCGCCGCAGAAACAAAGAGGCACAAGAAACTCTTCCTCCCGAGATATGCGTCGCCTCGGGAAATTACAAAGCCGCTTGGGTAATTGTCTGTCTAAGAGGCGCGCTTTTACGACGACGCAGCTGGTGTATGTGTATACGGCCGCAGAACTTTCTTCGCGCACGAGCGCGACGAATTCCGATGCTGCGGCGCCGCTCTTTTTTTTGCGCAGGTCGATTTTAAAGGAGCCGCAGTGAAATTACGTTTATTATGCGGCCGAGCGCATCTGCATTTTTTGTTTCATTTTTGTTTTCTTTACGACGGGACGGGAATTAACGTGTCGGAGAGGAGATGTTGGATGAGTATAGCTTGCGGGAGGATGGCTTTTTAGGTCGGCAAATTTTGGCGCCATTATCTTAATCTGAAGCGACAAGTGCCTGGTCGATGGTTTCGAATTGTTTTATGTAAGTAATTATAATGAACGGAGATATCTTGTTTTGCAAGACGTTGATGCGATCGGAATTCGCGGGCTGATTGGATCTTTTTTTGCCTTTTTTTATGTAATTGTAATTAACATATTTAAATTTTTGAGAATTACGAATTAATTGATGATTGGGAACCAGTTTGGATTTTTGCAATTATTGATGAAGATTAAAAAACGGAGCAAATTTTTTATGTTCATGTACAAAATACAGTAAAGCATTTCGATAATTAAAAATAATGTTATGTATATATATAATAATAACTAAGTTTCGATACTTTAAAATAATGTACTTTAATTTTTCAATAAAGTATAATACTACTCATTGATAAATAAATTTTGAAATGATTAACGTCCTTATTCCACATTTTTAAATTTACGTAATAAAATAATCAATATATAAGATGATGTATATGTTATTTAAGTGACGCAAAAATGTCAGTGTACTGTTTACATTGCTTAAATTTGGATATTATAATATGTCAATTATTGAAATTATCATTAAGATAGAAATTTATTTATTACAAAGTACTCTTAATATGGTCTGTATAATAAAAGCAGAAAATAAGCTTTATTAAGTCAAAAAAAAAAATAAAAATATATATAGAAAAAATTAAAAAATATTCGCTAAAACGATTTTAATGTATATGCAAAACATGTTAGTTTTGCATATACAACTAACAAGTTTTGCATCAGTTGAGGAAGTACTAGATAATATTTTTTATCAATTTGACGTAAAACACTTTTTGCAACCAATAAATTATGAATAATTTACTTTGACATTTCTAAAAAATAAATTCAGTGCTATTGCATTCATCGATAGCAAAATAAACTAAATAGATAGAGAATTTATAAATATTTTTATTTTTAAAGTTGACTATAGCAATAGATAAGACATGTTTACGTAGATGATTTTATTTGTGTTTTTTAAATTATTGTAATTCATCGTAAAATACACCGTAAACTAAATTTTCTAATTTTTTATTCACAAACCAAAATTTTATGAAAAAATCATGATATAACTAGATTTCAATTACATTAATAGTTCAAGCACTTATCGGTATTAACCGCATAGTATGACGACATCTTGTTCTTACTACTTCTACCATTTTATAAACTGTAAAAGGTCCCAAAAAACTTTAAGCCAATCAACATCCGCTATGTTATAATTTGGGACCCGTCGATTCGTAGAAACCAAACAACCGACGTAAGCCATTAAGTCAAGTTTAAAGTATTACCGCATCAAGGATATACACTCTCACTGTCACTCTCCCAGGTAAAAGTTTTTCGGTGCAGAAGAACAGGTTGCGTACGAAAGGGAGAGTAAAAAGTTTCCGATTTAAATTTGGTTTATCAAGCGTCCGGCACTCCAAATAAGCAGGAAATCCATAATTGATTGATAATCATGCAGGTAAATACGATTTTCTTAAATATCAAGATGTCCGTTAATCACGAGCATTACTCAATAAAAACGTATTATTCTTTTATTTTTTTTAATTGTTACTAATTATAACCTAAATCATAAAATATTTGCTATTTGTAATTGTACGGGAAGGATTTACAAGTATATAAAATTAGGTTGCCAATTAGTGTTATTTTAATGATCAAATATACACAATGAGGTACATCACTCAATAATAAATTACACAATCCTTTTTCATACAGTCATCCATATGAATTATTGAGGAGGTGCATTTTACTTTTTGAATTAATCAAGTGGAGAAAGGAAATTTTTGTGTGTGAATAAACGCCAATTTGATATAGGATAAAATTAAGACGATTTAAAGGATTGGAATAAAATTGATCAAATTTTTTATTTTAATATTCATTTAAAAGAAAAAGTTTTTCTATGTGATGTCTTTTATGTAATAATTGCAAAGTGTAGCAATCAATAAAAAAATATTTTTTGAATAAGGTATTTTGTTAAAAATTCAAAATTCTTTTAAAAAATATTTTAATTGCTCATAAATGTTAATAAATTATTTAAATTTTATAAGTTAAAAATACCAAACATTTTTAGGTTAAATTACTAAATTGCTTATAAATAATTACTTGATTTTGTATAAAAGTTTATAGTGTCAAATTATCAGTAAAAAAAAATTAAAAAAACAATTTTGGAAAGTCGAGAAAAAGTGAAGGTTTAATAAGGTTTTTTTTGAATGTTTTCACTTTCTTTCATCTGGAGAAATAAATGGGATTACATAACGAAACGTAAGTTTCAGGTGCTATACCATGCTATACCGATGGTCTATCTTTTTTATGTCTTAAAATCATTATCTACAGCATTTTTTAAGTTGCAATCACATTTTTAAATCAATACAAAAAAAGTTACATCATTTGTACTATAGCTAAAAAATTGTGACCAATATTCAGGCCCAAAATAAAATCTTAAGACTTCCACCTTTCACAACTTTCTGAATTTTTTTTCAATTTATTTATACAATATTATAAAGTTTTTTAAAATATGTATCTGAATTTGAGAATAAAGGTAAAACTATAATTAGTTATTGAATTCTTTAACTACAAAGTAATTATTGAATAATATTTATATATATTTAATAATTTTAAAATAAATCAATAATCTAAATGCAAGCTAATTAGATGTTAAAAAAGAAGCATGAAAATGTTATATAAAGTCAAATAAAGGAAAAAGGCATAGCGCCCATAAACTGTTGCAAGACTAATTAGCAATAATTTCCATTACTTATTTGACTTTCATTAGCTTTCAAGAAAGTATTTCTCAATAGTTTTTCTAATAGCTTCATAGCTGTATACTATTTATCACTAAATAATCTTTGCTTTAACAGTCTCAGCTAGAGTTATACTATTTTCATTTGAAAAGTTTAGTCAAAGACAAATCAAATTTAACATTAAGTAGTATATATTGTGAAAGTTTTCAAGTGCACCATAAATAATAGTCAACCTAATGAGTATTTGATTAATGAAACGTAATGTTAATATTTTAACAAATGATATTCGAATATTTAAGTACTCACGATCATACTAAACGGCAAAAACATGCCACCCCAAATCCAAAACCTCACATCTCCCTCTTAACCACCTTCTTCCCGCCCAAAATTCAAATCCAACATAAAACAACGACTGCACCGACTTAACATCACCGGACACCAAGACACAACTACGACAAAAAAAATTTCGACGCCAAGGCGCCGTCATTTCATCGGACCTGCCCCATGTCCTGGTCACGTTGTCGCACGTGCATAGCTTACCAAAGTACAGATTCGTGAACTGGCGACGAATTTTATGCTTTATATTTATTTAATTTCGACGCGCAACGCGTACATAGAAAACTCGCGCGCCGCGTGGCTCGTTGCGCAAATGGCAACGAGAGTAAAAGTGCGAGCAGCCGGTGTGTATCGGCACGCGCGATCGCCGGCTCGAATGTTAATTCTCAGATTAAACGTAGCATTTCTATACATGCTGTATTGTTAATAGCGCGTTTGGGTTTTGATCTATTCTTTTTGCATTGGAAAGTGAATAGAAAATATTTAATGCTTTTTGCGCTGATTGAAATCGTTTGTGCATTGTTTTAAATAGAAAGAGAATTTAATAGTGAGTGTGTTGGGTTGGAGGGTATAGTTTGTGTTTGGTAAATCTTTACGAATGTTCCTAATAAAGCTTTTTATGATGTTTATAATTTTAACACTTAAATATTACATTATTTTCTTTCTAATTGTAGGTGTCTTGAGATGAAAAATGATTCTACAGTAGCAAAATGCTAATTGATGAGGAAAATTGCGCAGAATAATTAGAAAGCATTGCAGATGAGTGCACTTCCTGATTCCTTAAAGAATGCAATACTCTTTCTTTGTTTACATTTTTCCATTACATTTCAAAACGTATTTCGTACGAACGAATCTTTTATTGCAAAGAACGAAAACCGGCGGTTGGTTTTTGCTAATATAAAGCCTGCGCGTTTGCGGTTACCTTTTTGCTACATATCGCGAAACTAGTCTAGAAACACGTGCGCCTATTCATTATGCATTTGCGCAGTTGATAAAATCTACTCGCAATTTCGTTAATATTTTTCAATAACATTAAAAAAAACCTTGAAACCGGTTAGTGCCGAAGCGATACACCGACAATACTCGAACTTTAATACAACAATATATCTATTCAATACTAAGTTAAATTCAATTACTATTGCTACAAGTTAGTACGTTACACAATCAAAGAAATCAATATACCTATAAACAAGTACAGCCAGTCTCTTTCTCTTGCGGCATTCGGCCAGTACCAAACCAGTACCGGCTTATGCCCTCCTCGGCAGCCCATGGCTCTCTCAGCAAACCATGAGCGTGCGGCACTTGAAGACAAAGACCTCGACAGCCAGCCTCAGCACGAAGCCCGAGCAGAAGGCGAACATGAAGAAGATCACTGCGAAAACGCAGCGTCCAACCGCGTACAACGTATTAGGATTGGCGTAGCTGCCGCAATAATCAGCGTTGCCACAGTGAATAACTCCGGTCGACATTTTGCCCGCAGAGCTTTTTTTTTTTCACGAAAAGATTCAAAAACTTTAAGAGAACGCGAGCGGCGTGCAGAGTTGCTCGGACGTTGGCGAGCGAGTGTAAACTCGGCGCGCGGGATTGCAGACAGCTGGCTGCGCGAGCTGCCGGGCGACTTTCTATGAGCGACTTCCTCGCCTCTCGCTCGCCTGCGCGCGCGCGCGCTCACGCTTGGATTTCTATCGATTACGAAAAGAGAGAGAGAAAGAGGCAGCTCGCGCGCTCGATGATCATTAGGCGCCGGCTGTAAGCACTCACTTTCGGTACTGCGAGTTTCGTTTTCCACGTGGTTTTCTCCTGCGGGTCATTTTTCGGATGTAGCTTTTTCCTATTTTTCGAAAGTGAGGACATGCTGGTGGAGAGGGTGACTGCTTTTTCTTTTCACGGAGGAGATTAGTTGGATTCTTTAACGTGTAGGATGGGAGGTAGAATTTGACGTTTTATGTGAGAGGAGAAATGGTTTCTGCGTGGCGTGAGAGGTTTTTTGTGGAGGTGGTGGTGAACGGGTGTGAAAATTTAATTTTATGGGCTGGAAAATGCGTGCCGTTGTTTTGCTGTGATTTAGAGCTGTTGGAGAGTCGTAGAGAAGAATATAAAATTTAATTGCAGACATTGGTTGAACGATGCTTCAATAAGTCTGGAAGACAAAATAAAGCTTTTGTTTCTACCAATGATATATGGCAAAGAGGAAGATTTAAAAATTTTTAAATCGTTTTAGAATTACTAGAAGCTATGTACTAATATTGAATTTGTCTTTTTTTCGCGCTCTTATAGTTTTTCGAACAGATGTTCTTTGAGATCTTCATAATCTAACAATAACCCAGAAAATTACTTTCACTTAGAGAAAGCTTAGTGATAGTAGCAAAAAGGTTTTCGAAAAAATATGTTATAAATATCTTTCGAACTATTTAAATTCGAAATGCTTTATTTTTAGAAAATGTTTGTATGAATAGTGTATGCGGGTACGTGTGGGTTTATCTGCATTTTTGAACTTACTTTATTAATTTTAATCTATTAAAGCTTATTTTATTTATTTATTTATTTTTCTTTTTATATAATGAGGCAGCTTAAAAATTATTGTGATATAATTTGGAATAAATGCATTCGTTTTTCAGTTATACCTGAAAAATTTGTCTTTAATTTACTTTATTTTGGATATTATTTAAGACAATTTTATAAAAAAAATTAAAAACAAATATTAATATCAATATTAATTAGCAATATTAATAAAAACAGAAGTTATCTAGTGTTTAGCTGCAGTAAATGTATACATTTATGATAGATTTCTTATAAAAGAAAATAATTGGAAACGGAAGGGTTTGATTTAAATTTAATTCTTACTGAGGAAGATTAATTATTAGTTATATTAGAAAATAATTCACGTAATCGATTCTAATTACTTAGATAAAGTAAGACAAAATTCGTAATTTTATATTACAAAAATGTACTGCTCAAAACTGTAGAATTATAAATTATGTAAACATCAGCATTATGGAAAGATACAAGCTAAACGAGGACATTTATGAAGACAAATGTCCTCATTCTTTTTGCTTAAATTAGCATATTTGCAGACTGTTAGCATAAAGGATTACCGCTAGATAATGATCTAATTTCATCGACTGTTACTTTCATTGTTGTTAAAACATTACCTCTATTAATAAGTTATCTGTGAACGTAAATCTGACATAACATAGTTGTTTAAAATTATCCGAGAAAAACAGTTATTCAATTTTTATATTTTCAGAAAAATTTACAAATGAAGATAAAAAAATATAAGAGTGAATGAAAATTTGATTTGAAATTAACTCAAACTATATTAAAGTCTACTGCAATAAAATAAAATGAACTTTGCAAAACGTATATAAATACTCAAATAGTACATTATTATTACGAAAAACATTCAAAGAAGTAAAACCGCATACGCAGAAAACTTTTTACTTAAGTTTTTAAAAGTTATCTAGTCAATTTTCCTGTATACAAAAAGCTATTTTATCAACGTTATTCTTGCCCTTTTATCTTGAAAAAATATCTTCTCAAAACTTTTGCCAAAGACATTACGAAATATAACAAAAGTATTTTTTAGTAAATAGCAAATGAGAGTAAATAGCTTTAAATTATACAATCTGTTACTTTACAAAATATTTGGTTTCATTGCAATCCTTTGTAAATTTTAATAAAAGAAAAAGTAATTACGTATCTTCAATCCTGTAATCATATACCGACTCCAGCAACATGTAAATTGATAGCATTGCAATCACTGCGAACAGAATACAAAATCCCATGAAATCCAGCGCCTTGTTAATTCGATTGAAATGTTACGTCGCCAAAATGAATGACCCAATCGCGGGAAAACAAAAGACCTTAAAATATCACATACAAGTATTTAGGAGAGTCCCGAAGAATTACACGTCCGGACTCTCACTTTCGCACTTGTGGATCCATCGCCCGCGGTGTCGCTGCGTCAATCACCACACGGCGATCTGGAGATACCGATCATGGAGTTTACAGTTGCGATAAAAGAATTAAAAGGGAGAGTACTTTGTAGTGTGAAACAAGAGGACGTAAGGAGCACGTGCGTCATGCTCGTGGTCTCGGTGTTGTATAATCAAAGGGAAATTTTCTCATGAGTTGATCGGCGTAGGAAAGAAATCTTTATTTTGATATAATTATTGAAAAGTATTAACATTCGGACCTGGTAAGACTGATTAGGATTGAGTTTTAATTTTTAATAGTTGTTATATCTTTTATATTTTATTTTTACATCACAATTCTTACACTTTTAAATTTTCATTTTTATACATACACCAGATTAAGTATTATTTGACATAGTCCTGTGAGATCGGAGATTTCTAAAGATATTATGATGATTATTTGCATTAAGTAGATTTTAATTATGAAAATTGGTTAGTCTTATAGTATTTGACTGATAGATATAGGGAAAATTTCTGGCAATGTGTGATATCAAAGAAATAACATGTGATATTTTCCTTAGCAATGAATACAGTAAACAAAAAAAAGAAGCTAATTTCTTGTAATAATAAGGTATTTGGCTCGGATCAATGGCATCTGATTTAAGGTAGGTCGAACGCCAACTATCAATAGGTTGTTGTTCATAAAAATTAAAACACTATACAAAATTCTGAAATTATCAACAAATTAAGTTTTTGCTTTGAATATTCTTCCTGAAAAAATTTCAAGAGGCCTTCCCGACTATTTTGTTGAGATATACCTCTTGATGATATTTCAAATAAGAACTAATAATATTTGAAATAAAGGATAATGTTTAAAATAAGAACTTTGTCGAAAGTTTTTTATGAACAACGAACTATAGCCTGGCGTTCGGCCTACCTCAATAAACAAATGCAAAATTTTAAAATTAACAAAATTATTTTGACTTATAGGGGTTGCTTCGTCAAAGAATCATTGAGATCTTATTTAAAGTGAATCATGCTACTAAAAGTATAAATAATATAGGCAAAGTACATACGTACATCTTGCCCAATTTAATAAACTTTGCAAATGTAATCTTTTTATTCAAAAACTATGAATTATAGATGATAATTAATGCAATATAAATTGATATTATATCGGATATTTGTAAGGGTATATTCAATAAATTTTTTGTAGATGTAATATATATTAAACTTGCTAATTGGAAGTTTAATTCACGTTATTAAGCTAAATAAGAACAACAAATTCGTCTATACTATCAAAAGATAAGTAAACAATAGAAATAACTGCTTTTTACTGCTTTCACTACAAACGACAAACAGTAAAGCAAATTTTATTATACTATTTAAATATTGAATTTCCTAACATTACTTCATGGTCTGTCAAACGTAAAGCAACTCATAGAGCAAGACTGCTTACTATTTTCATGCAAAATTTACATATATACCGATTAATAAACAGTCTACATGTTTATAGCTTTTCCTGAGTTGTGAATCTATCTCCATATTTAAGATTAGTCTTGCACTAATTTATTGTGATTGCACTTTTTTTTCAGCTACCGGCTAATCGTAGACGTACATGCAAAGAAGCGTTAGAGCCAGTCTGAAAGAGATCGCCAACACAACCAAAATACATAATTTTTAAAGACTTTATTCTTTATACTTTTATACGTTAAATATTCTTCTGTATTTTTTGATTCAATAAAGATTATTATACTCGCAATAATCTTGCTAACAGTAGAAGTAACTGCATTTCACTGTTTCCACTGCAACCGAAAAATAGAGAACTAAATTTTGTTACGTACTATTTAAATATACGATTGAATATAGAAGAAATTTTCAGATAGATAAGATATTTTATTTCTTCAACTTACAAAATTTTTCAAATATAATCTTTTGTACCATCTTAGATTAAAATAATAAAAAATAAACTATCGATCGGATATTGCCTGCAAACTTGTGAAATAATTCGTAAATAAAATAAATGGTTGATAAAATGTATCCAATAATCAATAATATCAATAATATTTTAGAAGTAATATCATCAATGGATTCTATTTCATTTGGAATTCCAGTATGAGCAGATATTTCCATGTTACGATATTTACCAGATACTCTAACAAAGTTAGAAATTCCAGATTCCATTAATATTCTCAGTGCTTTATTTAGTCTAACAATATAGGGTGAATACTGTTCCATGCCATAAGGTCTCATTGTGCATCCAAATATAGGTTTGGCAACTCGCATTTTTCGAGACAAATGCATAAAAACATAACGTAATTCACCCTCATAATCTATGATAATTGCTGAATGATTATTTACATATTGTAAGTCGGGATAAGAGCCAGTAAAGAATGTTACCTTAGGTTTTATAGTTTCTGCAATTTGTTTATGTGTATCTTTTATAAGACTGTACAGAATCTCACGCGTAAATACTTTCAGTTTAGTCTGTTCAAAGTCATTAAAGGTATCATAAGCAAAGCTATCTTGAACAATTCGGAAATCAACGATATCTGAATAAAAGTCAGATGTGTAAATAAAAGCAACAAACGAAAAGCATACAAAAAATATTACTTGCGTTACAGTTTCCGGTAGAGTGCTTATTCCGAGTCCCGAAATAAGTTGTATCACATTGAAAAGTTCCCAGTATTTATCCTTGAGTTTAAATAATTTCCTTATCAAAATAACTAATAATAGTATGATGAAAATAATTAGAAGATAAATAAAGGCGTTCAATGGTAGAGATAATTTAACTATTTTAATGTAAGGAACAGCAGCTACAATTTTTTCGCAATTTTCCCCGATGTTTAATCTGGGATACGTGTGTGGAAATACAAATACTCGAAACGCCCATATATTTGTGCGAGATAATAAGTTTTCAGTAAGTTCTGAATCATCTGGAAAACCTACAAGATGTACTGAAAAATTTAGCTTTCTGGTTGCCATGATAATTAGATCAATATTATAATCTAAGTTTCCATATTCATCCAGAAGATCCTGATGTAAAGAAGGCATTGCTACCAGTTGATAGCCTTTGCCATCCAGTAGTTTATCCGGAAATATCACACTAGATTTAGTAAATTGCTTCATTACATGAGCTTTAGAGAAAGGATTGTAATAGTGCATGAGTTTATTGCGACAGTTTCGAAGTAAATTTATTTCAAAAACAGTAAAGTCCAAAAATTTGTTTTTCCAAGCTTCTTTTACAAACCACTGATAATATTTTTTATACTTATTGTCATCGAAATAAATGATTAAGCATTTTGGCATTGGATTTGGAGAATTTCTCTTTTTAAAGGGATTAAATATATGATTAGCAATACGACTTGTGATTGGCTCATCTAATATAAAAACGTACGCATCAAAGCTTATCGATTTTTCGATTATACTTTGTAAATTTCTTATATTGGTAAACTTTGTAGTTTTTAGATTTATAACTTGGCTTGCTTTGAGTTACATTTTGAATAATATTTATAATGGAAGATGTAAATTTTGTTCCATCAAAGTAAGTAAATACACCTATCTGATATGCCTTATTGAACTCTTCAATTATGACATTTGCAAGTGGATTCAACCGAGCACATTTTGTAATATTGAATTGAGCATTGTCGCTAAAAAATACTAATAATACTAATGAATAGTATAAATATATCATGCTTTTCTTTGTTATTATAATTAATTATAATTAATTATTAGAAAGAACGTTTCTTAAACAAAAAATTTTCAAACACTAGCAATATTGATTCTTTAACTAATGTTTGAACTGATTTTATTAAATGTAATTCTTTATGTATTTCATTTTGAAATTGACGTTTCGTGTTTTTCAATATTTTATGATGCATTTTTATAAATTGTTATGATTAATATAATTTATTAAGCAGATTCATTAACTATATTAATATGACCTTTAATGCCTGCCGTTTAGATAATTAGAGGAAGGCATTCACCAAATTTCACAAAAAACTGAATTTTTGTCTATTTTCTTTTATTTTATAAATAATAACTACAATTTAATTCATTAAAATCTAGAAATAAATAATTTGATCGTATTTTTAAATAAATAAAATAAATAAAGGTGATCAATTATTAGTGTGAATGCTTACGTCGATTGATTCTAGGAAAGATAATATAAAAGGCAATCGTAATAATTGCCTAATGATAAAAAAGTAGACAAATGAAACGAATTAACAATATCAGTATAATCATGAATCAACTATCCTTCTGGTCGTCCAGCTTTAAAATGTAGGTAGCGCAGAAAGTCATGTTCGACAGATTCAATTTTGTCAGATCAAGTACAAGTAGTATAAATTGCATCATTAAGATTATCATGAGCAAGAATCTGGATGTTAGGATAAAAATAAAGTTTCTTCAAAAAGGATGAAAAAGAACAGATATTTACTCTCACACGAAGCTAAACCAAATAAATATACTCACGAAATTTCGCACCCGAAAGGCGCAAACAAATGGCTCTAAACTTAATGGCACTAACCTTTTAAATGGCACTCTTAACAAATGGCACTAACCTTTTAAATGGCACTCTTAACAAATGGCACTAACCTTTTAAATTCATTACAAATTATGAGTTTATTGGAGCATTTCTATCGTAAACGTGGTCGCATATTGTACATAACTTTACATAAACTTAGAAAAAAAATACACAAACTATACATAAATATACAAATAAATTACAATAACCCGAAATGTGCATCAGAAAAGACGAAGGCACAGTGCCCTAACTTGACGCAGATTTATATGAGCAGCAGGTTCGTGTTGGTGCCGAAATGCCATTGCTGCTAGCAGGAACAACAGTTGATTTAAAACTCAGTCAACTTCTCAGCATATCCTTGCCTAAGGAATCAGCATGAACCTCAGATTTACTAATGCACATCAGTCCTCTTCAATAATTGTACTCAGCGCACTGCGAATTCAAAAGGCAAGCACCAGTACATCACGGATGCTTTCATCGAATAGCAATCACACTGTAAACTTGAATCAGCTGCCGCCTGTCAAACAGAAAATGAAATAATTAATCTCCAATCGTTTTGTCTATTAATTCTTCTATTGTTGGTTACAAAATTTGCTCTAAAACATGAACATATAATTTAACCTTAAATACGATTTTTTAAATTAATAAAGTAAGGGGAATTATTGCTAATAGGGCACGGCAAATTTAACAACAGTTATATATTTTTACTTATCTTATTGCAAATCGATGACTCGCCTTTTGCTTCTTGCTGATCATGAAACGATTACTAATTAATATCTTCTCGGTTTATCCAGTATCAGACACGACAGAAAATTTTTAAATATCGTGTGGCCGTGAAACTATCTGCTACGTAGTAACGAATAAACAGTTTCAGGTGATCGGATTAATTAGTAATCGTTTCATGATTAAACTGAGAAAAAGGTATACTTGGAATAAAAAGAACAATCTTTTTGAATATTATCGTTTTGATGGATAATGAAAATTTTTAGATGCAAGTAACTGCATCAAGGTTCTTGCTTCAAACATTATTATGCCTTTAAAGCGAGAAGAATTCACTTGGTACAAGTAAATTTATTCTTGATTGAAAATCTTGATAAAATTAATTTAGTTATTAGTTTTTACTAATAGGAAATTCGTTTATTATTTTCGAATAGATAGTTACTTGAATCAATACATTATATACTTG
>UELX01000366.1:0-85362 GCA_900480035.1 Eupelmus urozonus | reverse complement strand
CTCCATAATAGGGAAGATTTTGCATCTCTTTAAAGACGAACACTCCTTCAAGCGTATTTTTACTGTATATTGTGAATCGATATTATAAAACTATCCGTTATGATTGCGAAACAACTAAAAACTAAATATCCCTTTGAAAAATTATTTAAACGTCAAAAAACACCACCCTTAACCTCCATACAACTAACAAGGGTAAAAAAAAGAAAACACGTCAAGCAAAATAATTAGACTCATTCTTAGAAAAGAAAACGATAAAACATTCTCCAACGCTCACTACTTACGTACTTAAATTCAAAGGAACAATCAGCGCGGAGATCAAAAGAGCGGACGCTCACGAGTCGGTAAGCGGCAATTAAAAAAAGCACCTCTCTCCCTCTCACTCCCTCCCTTTCTCTCCCTCTCCGTTTTCTCTGAACAGAAAAGTCACCCTACCACTCTCGGATTGTAATGAAACATAAGTCCACGCAGCTACCGTCTTGTTACTTGTTAAAGTACGCGACCCTTACGCTTACATGTATATATACCGTACGCATATATACCTATACAGTCGTAGATCGTTGTTAAAGGGCGAGCACAACGCCGACGTCACGACGGCATTGCGAGGAAAAAAAACGAGAAAAAGAGCTGTATACGGAAAAATGTGATATAGGAGGCGAGAGAGCGAAGGGACGAGTCGAAAGGGAGAGAGAGAGAAATGCGAGCCCAGGCGATGAGTGCTAGGTTATTGGTCTCGTGGAGTAAACAGTTTTATTATCGTTTTCTTTTTATTTTCAGGTATATATACTCGCCTTTAAAAAGTTTGTGTGCACTATTTTATTCCAAATGAGGGATATAAACTGGGAGGTGATGGGGTTCTGGAATTTCTGAATAAGCTTTTTTAGTTTTTTTTTTTTAATATTCAGTGGCTTGCCATAGTCGGAATTTATCTACTTATCTATAATATTTATGTTTTTGGTTGGAACTGAATGACTTTATTTATTAATTAGACAGTCAAATATTAAGATTTTTGATTTGAAACAATAAGTATTGTCAACGATATTAAATAATAAACTCCCACCAGTAATTTACAACTTTGAAAACATATAATAAATAAGCAATCTTATTCACAAGAGCTCGAATATCAATAAAAAAAACGTCTATTACAACATTCTTAAACATTTACAACCCACCATAACCATAACGATCTCAACCCACCCACCCTCCACGCCAAAAAAGCACCCCGTCCAATCTAATCTCCAGGCCACTCTCAACCCAACGAAAAAGACGAGCGAATCTAGGCCAGCGCAACGAGACAATATAGCTGCGAAGAAGGTGCAACAAGCCGGGCCTGCAGCAGAGGGGATTTCGCTTGGATCATCTTAACGAGCCCGACGTATACGTACGGTAACGACTTGCGCTCGCGCGCCCGCCTTTTATTACGCCGCTCACGAAATCCCCTCGGCCTCTCTCGCATCCCATGACCATCTTTCTCTCCTCCCTTCCTAGACTCTCTCTCTCTCTCTCCAGAGCTGCGCAGCTTCGTGTCAAACGGAGCGAACTTGTAAATTCTAATTTGCTGTTATACGAGACAGGCGGTATTAGCCGGGCATTATACGCGTCCTTATACGCGCGATGCAGCGCGCTAGTGGCAGTTTACGCGACAGGTAGCTGGCCCGGGAGGCTGATTTATTCATACGCGGTGCGGCTGGTGTAGTGATTAAGGTGAGGGGGTGGGGGGAGTTTGAATGAGGAGGGCGTTTGGTGTGATTGTTTTCGATTTCGATTGATTTGTGGAAGGGTTGGGGTGCGAGGGTTTTGAGGGTTTTTATTGGTTATTATGAATTTTGGAAGGGTAGGGTGTAAATAAATTAAAAGTAGAAAGAAAATAGCGTAAAATTCATTGAGAGGAGGATTCTACCCTCTTTTCAAAAAGTTAATTTCTTTTAATAAAAATGTACTTCATTCACGGTGACACTAAGCTTAGCTTCTATTTCAGAAATAGCTATCACATCGTTAAAAAAAAAAATAAAAGACATCATCTCAATGATGTAAAGAATAAGGTAACGGTCTTATGAAATTTTTTTTTAATTTATAAAAATAAACCTTTTTGCAATACTATTTTATTTTATGCAGTTTAAACTAAATGATAAACTAAATGAAGGGTTGATTGCAATCTTAACTTCTTTGTAAGCTAAGAAAATCTGGATTAAAGAAAATTAAGATGACAGATAAACGGAAACGAGAGTCTCGATTCGCATCTCCTTCTATCGCCGTATCGAGGTAATTTATCTTAATTTTTGCAGAGTTTTACTACAAAAGAAATCGAGAATTTTCTTTAACGCTCGGCCATAAAAGACACCAAGTTAATTTACGCTACCAGATTCTTCCACGTCCGACACACCCTGAACTTTAAACTACGTAACTAAGCGAACAATTTTTCTTTCTCTTGCAAAACCCTAAAACCCTGTCACTTAAAAAAAATTAATCAACCTCTCGCTCCAAATCTTACAAAATTTCCAACTTTCAAAAAAAAAAAAAAAAGAAAAGTATCGCTTAAACAACCACATCACACAGCCGATAATGAATTAAAAACCAGCCCCGGCACCGGCAATCTCAAAAAGCGGCATCTCCCTCCGTCCCTCTCTCTATCTCCCTCTCTTAAAGTGCAATTTTCAATCGCGACTCTTTGATATTCAAGAGTTCGGCCCGCTGCTCCGCGCGGAGCTCCACTTCTTTCATTAACTTTCAATTTACTCCGAAGCGCGCGCGATTCTACCAATTATTCCGCGCCCCGGAGTATTACGGGCGACTTTATTCAATTACCGCCCGAGCGCTGTAAGGAAGAAAAAAAAAGGGCCAAAGGAAAAAAATCCAACTCGCGCGGCCGAGTGGAGGTAATAAAATTATTAATTAAAGAAAGAAACCGTACTGCGCGCGCTCCTTAACCGTTGCGCGCGCGTTTCAGCATAATGAAAATTGCAGGCCGTGTCTCGTTGAAGCCTAGGCGCGCTCTGGGAGTATCTAGGGCTAAAGTAGTGTGCGCGTGGGTGGAGGGGGAGGTAGTGATCGTGTAGCAAAGTCGGGTAGGGGGTTGGGATGGTGGAGGATACGGAGAGACGAGATAGAGGTAGAGAATGAGGGGGTAATATGCAGAGGAGGAGATTGATTGATTGCTTCGTTACGTGTGTCATCGAATAAGCGAAACTCGCTGGCCCGTGTAATTCAGAGGGTTTAGTGGATTGATTATGATTGTGGCGATTTGGGGGTGATTAATTGGTGGGTGATGGGAGTTTTTGATGGGTTTGTTGGTTTGGTGTCTTTTAAATTTTTGAGAAGAGTTTAGTGTTAATTGTGTTAATTAATGTTTCTGGGGCTCTTTGTCATTGTAAGATGGGATAATGTCCTTGGAAAATTATCCAGTTCTTTATAAACCACGTAAGACGAGATGTTACGAGGCATATAGTACTATGTAAATTGCAGAATTAATTTTAATTAGCAAATGTACGTACGTATATCCCGAGTAAAAAATTTGCTCGTAAAATATAATTCAAGAAAAAACAAGTTCTTTAATCAACTAAAGAATCTGCATTGCAAGACTAAGAATGGTTTATTATTTTTTATTTAATTAGCATGTTTTATTCACTTTTTTCGCCTTTAGTATTATTGTTTCATTCGCTTAAAATTGAGTATTACTGAAAAATTTTTAAAATTTTAAATTAATATCGAAAAGGTTCACTAATTACTTATAAATTCTATTATTGTTTTACAGTAAAAATAATGGTTATTATTTTTTTCCTTAAATAATTAAAATGTAATATTAAATTTCAGATGTAATTTCCGCAATTAAAAATCCTCAAAAATACGGAACCAAGAATAATACATTAAAAAATTTAATTAAATTTAATCTTCAAATATTCACCGTTATTACCACCAAACTCGAAGTAAATTTCCCAAAAAATATACGACCTCACATAACGACAATGTATAAATCTGACAATGAAAAACAGTCCCAGTAATAGAAAATCCCCCGAAGATTAGTCCCTGCACTATAAAATCCCATTTATCATTTCTCATACTCCAGAAGCCGTATACTTCATAATTCAAAGACCGAGACTCGCGACTAGCGCAGGATTAAAAATTGAAACTTCAGCCGCAATCAAGTAATATCAAAAAGGCATTTCCAGGGCTGGCTGCTGTGCGCAAAAGTGGCAATTCAAATTACGAAAATCATAAAAAGCGAGTCTTCCGGGCGCGCGCGCGCGATTTATCTCCGCGAGCGGCGAGCTTGCGCGCTTTCAACTTGATCGTCGGAGCAGTAAATCATTCATTAAAGCGATAAAAGCAGAGCAAAATTCCTCCTGGTACGCTCTCTCTCCCTCTCTCTCTCTCTCTCCTCCGACTAAAATAACACGGCTGTCCCTAGGACAATAAAAGCCGACTACAGCAAGCCGGATCTTAATCCAAATCTCATGCCTTATTCATCGCGCAGTGAAAAGACAAATTCTCGCCAATAAAATGCGACGGAGAAGAAATCGCAGAAGAGAGAGAGAGAGGACAGTGTATTATGATACGAGAATGGGTGCACTTGGTCTGGCGGCGTTTTATGTACACTTTGTTGAGCGCGAGTATAGGGATGCCATAGACCTGCCGAGAGCGATGCACTTGCGAAGCCGGAAATTGCTAGGAAAATTTCTCAGCTGAAAAATATACGCAAGCTCGGACTTTTTAAAGGACATCCGCTTGGGCGCTGCGGCGCTTTGTGCGCGGGGCTTGGAAAATACTTGGCTCTGAGCTGCGTGCGCCGGCCGATCCGGCATATCGGGATGAGTTTTAAGAGAGGATAGATTTTCGGTTGGACGTGGAGGCGTTTATTCTTTGTAACTTTTTTACTTGGTAAACTAACTGATGTCTGCGCGTTTGTGAAATATTCAAAGAATTATTATTTGATTTTACTTTAGTAACAGCCTCGTTTTAAAGTAAATATATTCATATGTGTGAATTAAAGTTACTTGTGTAACTTACGCGCTCGGGCAACCTAAGATAATGTAAATGTTAGAACTGTCAACTGAGAACTTACAACGAATTTCCGTAGATAGTCAAGTTTACAAACTAATAATAGAGCCCACAAACTCCAAATATTATCACTATCTTTATAATAAGTAGTTACGAATTCTCACCTCGCTACGCCATGTAATTCATGCATTACGCACAATTAAATGTTTCAGTACAACAAACTAATTAAATTTCAAATAAATTCCCAGCGATAAACTCGATTCATACAGAATAAACCAGAGTCAGTCCCACAAAATACAGCTCAACCAGCACATAATCCAACAAATCCGCAAAAGCTACAAGATTAACCAACTACATCTCTCAGCCAATAAACCAAACCCTCACCAACCCGCGAAAAACCCGGAAAAACCCTCCACAACACAAACCCATCGCCCCACCCCATTTCAAAAATCCCAATCCCAGTCGCGAAAGAATCCAGCCTCTTATATCTCTCCGCTGTGTGCTCTCCTCTCGGCAAACACGGCCTCGCGGCGCAGCAGTCGGCGGAATCCCAGCGGGCATCGGGGAAAATTTATTTTCATTGACTCGGTCGAGCGTTAATTAAGCCCTGAAAGCACGGCAAATATAACCGGAGAGAGCCGCTCGAAAATCCGGAGCGACTCTCGGGGATAAAGGAGAGGGTCCACACCGACCCGGACGAGATGTACATACGGAACGAGCGGGAGAGAGAGAGAGAGGGCTGGGCTATAGGAAAATGGCAAGCCACGGAGACTATCGAGTGAATCTGTTTCGCGCTGCTCCTCGTTTAAGCGAGCCACCCACCTTCCTCTTCTTCTGTGCTTGAAAGTTTTCGAGGACTTTCGACTTACCGTGGAGCTGTATTCGAGGCTTGTAGCTGCCTTTTGCTTCTTTCGGGGAGGTAGTCCTTTGAATAATACGCAGATGGTTGAATAATGCGGTTAATGACTCAATCTTCCGCCGGAGAGGTGTGTTTCGCCGGATGAATTTATTAATACGCCGGGAATTAGCAAGTGAAATTTCGCGGTTCGATTTCACCGGGGATGTTTGAATTAGCCGCTGTCTTTTAAAATTATTTGCGCTGGGCTAATTTGTTATCGTTTAAAATTCACGCGCTCTGCGAATTGCCGCTCTTTAAATGTTTCAAATTTCGAAAATGTAACGTTTAAACGCAATAATTTACATCTGGGTATCTACAGTAACAAAACATATTCGGAACACGAATTCAAGCTACTCAGAATTCCCGCAGCCCTAAATTACTCTTTGTATTTTCAATCCAAACCTCAAATTCCTCTTCCTTCTGTTTTCCCTCCATCATACAGCTCTGAGTAACCAGCGCTCTGTACCCAGGACGCATAAACAAGTACATCCTTCGCCAGCTATTTTCGGCCAATTACTCTCATTTTCGCTACTCTACATCCCTGCATTTCATCAGCGCGCAAAAATGCCCCTCTTGTAATTTCACGTGGCGCGATTATTTGCCCAGCGCGCGCGCGCGCGCGCCTCTTTTAAAATGCGAGCGCAGGCCTCCGAGCGCCAAAACAAAGCTGAGCCTTTCTCAAATTCATACACTGAGAAAACAAAGCGGCTTATATATACATACTCCCCGGCAAAAATACACATCTAGACGCGTCTGAGGAAGAGGAGAAAAAAACGGAGATCGATATTATTCACGCGCGGCGCGCAGACATAATTGACCGGCGTCGCGTCCAAATATATATACATATATGAAGCGCGGAATATTTTCAGGCGCGCCTCTATATATATACTTTTTTCGTCGCGCTTTTTGCTCTCGGCGCGCGCGAGCTGGTTTCCTATTGTTCCTTTTTTCGTTTTCACGGTCAGAGCCCGCGCGCTGTGCAAAGAGGCGTGTGCTTTTAAAAGAGTCGTGAATTATTAGCCCGCCGCGGAGCGCGTTGTTTTTCCATGACGCATTCGCGGAGAGGATCGAATTTTTCGGGAGCGCTGGGATGGGTTGAGTGAGTGCGGGGGCGAATGAGTTGGGTTGTTTTGAATGCGAAGATTAGCGGCTATTGGGATGGGATTATTTTTTGGCAGAGGGTGGTGATGAGGGAGTTTGGGGATTGATGGTTGATTATGATGTTGGGTTTTGATTGTTTTTATGTCTGATGAAAGCTCGGCTTTTTTGTAAGTTAATTTGGGAAATCGACGGGGTTTAAGTTAAAGATTTAAAAAAGATTATTAAAGCTAATTAATAATTAGTTATAAACAAAGTCCCAGTTTTTATTTTTCCAAACGATATAATAATTTGTCTCTATAATAAATCGATATGTTGACAGTAATGGGTTTAGCTCAAAGTTTTACAGTACTTTAATCGCTTCGGATAGGTATAAAAAGTTACATAAAGTAAAACTTGGCTTTTTGCGTGATGCAAAAGTTTTACGGAGAGTCCGAATCCTCTAATGGAATATTTATAAGTTTTTAATAAAGCCTAATAAGTTTTCTACCATCGATAAAGTAATTATTAGGTTTTAATGTTATCCACTAAAAACTTATAATTATTAAAAAAATGTAACTTTTAAAAAATTGATCTCTCCAACAACGCACATTGCAATACTACAATTCAGAAAATTAAATTATTTTTCAATTAAATCCTTACCCCTTAACTTAAAGTAAAGACAATGTCTTATCAAACAATTGTTCCGACAATAACAATACTCCACACAGGAAGCCGAAGAACAAAAGAATGATAAACCCGCGTTATCAGCTAGCGATGAGAGCAAATACAAGGAATCGAAGGCAGGAAAAGGGGCGATACAATTTGATAAAAAAAAGGGGAAAAAGTATCGGCGATCCGGAGTAGGAGGAGCAGACGAGGCGGATAATAAAAATAAAACATAAAGAATCGAGGTAAAAGATGGTCAAGAAAGAGCGGAAAGCTTGCAGCGCTAGCTAACCCATTGGCGAAGTTGCGGTTCGTTTGTCCGGAGAGGAACGGCCGGGGGGAGACGGGAAGCTTTGAGAATAAAAGAAAAGACAATGAGAAAGTAAATGCAACAGAGGGAATGAGAAAAGGAGTAAAAGAGATATTAAGTGAAAAGGAGGGAAAGCTCGGAGAGGAGGCAAAGAGTAAAAAAGATGTAAGACCGCAAAAGATAGAGGGAAAGCGGCACCGATAAGCCCGCTGCAGGAGAAAGCGTAATCGCCTCTCTTCTAGGCTATATATACGTATACGTATATACACAGCGCATCCAGCGACGCAGGCGGCCCGACGTCGCCGACGTACTAAGCGCATGCACTTAGAGGGCGCCGAGCGCAAAAGTCTCTGGAGACTGCCAGCTGTACATCGGCGACGGCGGCGGCGGCGAGGCTAAGAGAGGAGAAGCAGTAGCAGCAGCACTTGGCGCGATACTTGGCGAAACAACGCCATAGCCGAGGAACTGCGGTGTATTCTAGCGCTGTGTGTCTGGCGAGAGGAAAAGACAGCTCGGAGCGTAATGTATGCGTGCTCGTAAGGCAATGCCAGAGATGAGCTTTCGCCAAGAGCTTGCGGGCTGTGATTAGTGGTGTTATGCTGATGAGGAGGAGAGTTTTTGAGTGTGCTGAGGTTGCGAGGCTTGAATTTCTGACTGATGGCAAGATGAGGCTGGGCCTTTTGTAGTGTATTCATATATTGTTTAGGGATGGATCATGTGTGCATTAATTTATTGTTGTACTGGATACTTTGGTTTATAAGAAGATGTTTCAAATTCAAATTAATAGATTATTGTAATTACTAACAATAATATATTGCACTAATGCTATTATTAAGAAAAAAAAATGTTGTCCTCACTATAAAAGTTTAATTGATTGAATTGCAAATTTTTTGAAACAAAAAACGTTTAATTAATTCAATTAAGTGGTAAATATTTGTCTCAATATACGCAAGTGTTAAGCCTCACATTTCGTCCAAGCCCGATTCCAAAAAAAACAACACATCTTTATACCTCCAACATCGAAGCTCCCGAAACATCAGCCAATAACCCAGGTCGCAAAAATGTGTAAAAAACAAACGACCCCGAGCTAGCAGGCGAGACGGATTCCTTTCTCACCGGACGCTTACAGCCACGAGGCGCAAACACACAGCCGCAAAAACGAGAAGCAAAAACGAGAAGCCAGAAGGAGTCTTTTCAATCCGACTTTATACATATGCGCTCCGCACTAAAATCGCGGGAGGGTTGGAGAAATTTTAAGGCACTTTTTCTCCTCATCGGACGAGCGGACGTAAAACGTCCCTATAAAACGCGGTTTCCCTGATGTGCGCGTAAAAACAATATCGGATGAGTCAGTGCACTGGCCGGAAGTTCATTTTCCGCGTTTAGATTTGTACTTTTTTTTACGGTTTCGAGTGATGGAGATGCGTATTAAGGATTAATAAGGGAAATTTAGGAGTTAAAATAATTTTCTGTTTATTTGCAAGATATATGATAATCACTGGATGAAGAATGAAAAATTATATCGATAAAAGATTGAAAATATTTGTTCCCGACAGAATCATTGATTCACGCGAAGAGATTAAAACACAAACACTTTAACTTTTTATTGTTACTTTATTAAAAATAACGATTAACCTACAAACGCATAAACCTAGTCAAATTCGAATCAAACTGCAACTAACTGCAAAATCAATACTGACTCGTCTCCTCGTTACAGCTTTTAATTGTTTTTTCTACATTCATTTAGCGTTCTATATGATGTAGTCATTTTACATAGCATTTATCATTTTGACTTATATCCATCTGTAACAATATTTATAGGAATTATCACTTTTAATTAATAATAATTAACTAAAATATTCGTTACGCTGAAAGCATTAATTTTTCCAGGTTAATGAAAACTAAAAGGAAAAGTTTTAATTTTAAAATAAGTAACTCTACACAGCAATAATTAATATCTATAAATCTTTTAATATAAAACAAAGCCTTCAATAAAAAGGAAATAAAGTTTAAATTCGAAAGAAAAAATTTGAGATGTTTTATCAATGATCAACTTTTAAATAAAGAATAACCTGCATAAAATTAATTTTTATAATCCGTCAAAAAATCCATCCAAAACATCAGATTTTCTTCAAACATCATTCGAAACGAACGCCATTCTTTTTGCCCATCAGCATTAAATACTTTCATCTCGAATCATACGACGAGCCACTCCCCAAGACTTTTCGCGATCGACCATTTTAATACTATAAAAACTTGATCGTCATAAAATCTTTGCCACCATCAATCGGTCCAAGCCCCTCCGCGGAAAGTATAAACGTGAAATGAACTTTCTCCTTACAAAAAAAAACTTTCCCCTCCGCGCGTATCACTGGCTCCCTGTCCAGTGGATTTGGGGTTGCACAGCCAAAAAAAGTACCCTTTCGTGTACTTCAATCCACCGCGAAATCTCCATTAACGAGCCCTTATTAATGTTTCATTCCAATATCCCCTGGCTGGTTTTAGTGCGGGTGCTTTTTTATATGCTGCAAAGCTTCCTTTTGGCCTTCGGTCGTTCGCCACGGTTTTGGTTTGTGCGGAGGGGTGTGATCATGAAAATAATAAAAATTGTGGATATAAAAATATAATGAAATATGTAATAGAAGAATTT
Source organism: Eupelmus urozonus (assembly GCA_900480035.1). Taxonomy (NCBI): domain Eukaryota; kingdom Metazoa; phylum Arthropoda; class Insecta; order Hymenoptera; family Eupelmidae; genus Eupelmus; species Eupelmus urozonus. The sequence goes on along the minus strand of UELX01000366.1, from coordinate 74,766 downwards.
CATAAGTACGGTCTCAGTCTGTAGGTACATAAAAATTATAAATCAAATAGTGTCATACATAACAATAATAGCTACTTATATTAAGAAAAAAATTTGTATGATTATTCAAAATCATAAAAATAAAGACTTTAGAAAGAACATTAAAGACTTTTTGTTCACGCATAGTAAAAGAAAAAAAAAATCAACGTATTAATTCCTTCGCTCCCATACGCAGCCCCACATTCGCTTTCGCGTTCACCTGCTCGTGTAACCCCGACACACAAGCGAAAAATCTGGTTAAAAGGCATACACCCACGCACCTACGCACCAGCTTCCCGCGCTAGTCTATATCTCAGCAAAAGCGAAAGAGAAAGAAAAAGAAAAAAAGCACCGCTGGAAAGCCGGCACTTTTTCATGCTTCCATAGCCCAGCTTCTCTGCTTTACGAGCCAGCTTCCTCTCTCCCCATCCCCCCAAGCGCCTACTGCATTTCCCACGCAAGTTTCCCTCTCGATCGCAGACTTCGCGCGAGCGTGAAAACTATATGCTCGCGGAGCTTGCAAGCTCGCGCGCTTTCCACTCGGCAGCTTTTTTCCTTCCCCGCGTGGCATTGTATTGGCCGCTGCAGCGTAAAACAATGGGCATCGCAAGCTCGCTCTCTCGCTCGCCTTAATAAATGGAGCGGATTACGTCGAAGAGCGCGAGCGTTAAAGCAGCTTGGCGAGAAAAAACAGCGGGGAGAGTGCATAAAGTTGAGAGACAGATGTGGGCCTTCCGCGCGCGTCTCTGTAGACAGAATAAAACGAGAGAGCGAGGCCGAAAAAGTCGTTTGGTAATAGAGAGCAGGAGGAAAGAGGCCGTGGTGACATGTGCGCCATGTGTGCATTGTGCGTAGGAGTAGGAGCGTGCTGGTGGTGAAAAAAGTGCGGGCAAAAAGAGGATAGGAATGCAGAGCGGAGCGGTTTCGCGAGAAAGAGAGAAGAGAGTTTATGGGGACGATGATTGCCTTAGTGAGATGGAAGTTTAGTTTTCGCGAGAATGAGGAAAGTGATGAGTGGTATTGTGGGAGGTTGTATTTTTGGGATGGTCTATTGGGAGGTGAGGTGTTTGTTTGGTGGGATGAGAGCTGTTGGAAGTTGAAATTTTAAGTTTTTTGGGACGTGTGGGTAGTTGGGAATTGGGTTTTGGCTTTGTTATACGTTTTGTGTAGTTAAAATTATTTTCTGTGTACAAAATATGGTTTTCGATGGATTAAATTTTTTGTTTAGAACTTTTATTAATGAGCTGTACAAAGGATTATGCGCACTGAAAAAGATGCTTTCGTTAAAATATAATTGTGGTTGATCTTACGAAGCTTTTTTTATACTTACAAGAGAAGTGTTGTATTAATAACTATTCTAACTTTGTAAAAACAATTAATAAGTTTTTTTTAACAAAAAAAGTACTTATAACAAAAAAAATCGTGACAGCATAGAAATAACACGAAAATTACGCAGATAAACTGACTTTTTGAGTGTATTTTTATTTCTATAGAAGGTTTGAGCAACTCTTAATAATAGTTTTACACAAAACAAAATTATCAACCGTGTAATAATTATTGAAATGTATTGAATTTGATCGATATGTCTAGACTCTATATTTTTAATGTATAAAATGGTTGTATAATCTACAATTTACTTAAATGTCGTGCATTATAGACTATTTATAACACAGACTATCCTTTAAAAAATCATCCAATATTTGTATCATTTAATAGGAGAAAAAGTTTTTAAATTAAGAAGACCATTTATTTATACTACATTACATGAGAATGTCCTCTAATAATCTACATTCTCCCAAACACAAATAATTCACATCACACAAACACACAAACCAACACCTCTAAAACTCCCCCCTCCCCGCGCAATAAACGCGAATCCTCAGCAACACTCGAACTACAAAAAGAAAAATACACACGCATAAAGCAATATACCGAGCCCAAGAAAAAGAGGCGGATAAAAGAGCCGGCTTTACACACTACCTTCAACGCGGGACTATCGGCGTAAAAACAGAGTCGAAGGGAGGCAGTGCGCGCGCGAGAGAAGAAGAATAAGGGAGTGGATACGAGGCGTAAAAGGCCAGAGGCATCGGCAGAGAACATCGTACCTGCAGCCCGCATGGCCACTAAAGAAAGTGCGAAGGCAAAAAAATAAAGGAGAGGAGAAAGGGTCGATCGAGCGGCGCGTTCGTATAAAAAAAAAGGCGAAACATCTGCTCGGCGAGCTGCGCGTGTCCTGGCTTTTCCGGATTAAAATCTATGCCGCTAGGGGGGGTTTGATCTTTAATCTCCTTTAAACGGGCCCACGCGCGAAATTTATTCGTTTAACGCGCCGGAAGGTTGGAAAAAAAGAGATTTGAATTTTGTTTTGAGTGCGTAGAGAGAGGGGTGAGGCTGAAAAATGATGTTTGTTAATGCTGATTAGGCACGGTCGGAGGAGGGGTGTTTTTTTTCGGGGATGTTAGTTGAGGATGCAGTGATGACTGTGACGAATTGGAATGTTTGTTGGGTGTGCGAGGGGCTTGATTTTTCGGGTTGGAGAAAGTAAATTTACTGGAGAATTTTTAGCTAGAGTTTTAATGTGTAATTAAAAAGTATGAAAATTTAAAAATTTATTTTAATGTACTCGTATGGAGTTGGCGCAGGCATGCGGAATACGTGAAAACTGATGGTTTCTCATTCGAGAAATAAAAATAAATAAAAATTACATTGTTAATTTTACGTATGAGAATAAAATACTTTAAAAATTCGTATTACATTTAACAATTGCGACGTATGTAAAATATAAAATATTCAGTGAATTAATCTTATGGTTTGTTGAAAATAATTAAACTGTACGAAGCGAAATAAAAAGTATACAAGTATTCTGAATTATATTCTTAAATAGTAGAAGTAATGTGATTTTTAAATGTTACTAATTTTTTTATTTTGTAGATTGGAAATGAATTTTGTGTTGTATATATATGAAAGAAAAGAGAAACAAAAAAGAAATTTATTTTAGTAATATCGTTTATATGGCCAAAAAGGCCCCTACACTCCATAAGACGGCTCTGAGCTCTATACAAATTGAAATATTATTTTCGTGAAAATAATAAATCCATTATTAAAGCACAAAGTCTTACAAATTATTCTTTAAAGACATTGTATAAGTAAAATAATATTGATATTTTCGTAATAAATTTTAATTTCGTAATTTTTTATCTTTGTTTCAGGTGAGTAAACCCGTACCTTTAAGGACGTAAGCCTGTTTTTCTTATGAAAATAAATTTTCACATTTCGTAAGTACAAAAATTTGATTTCATCCAAATGCTTTTATACAAAATTTCTATAATTAACAACGTATACACATAACTCAACTATGATTTTATTTGAAAACCCCAAAATTACTATATTGACCCATATTGTCTTTATTAAACAATCCATTTCCGAAAACTTCTTCGCTAAACAAACTAAAAAACATCCCAGTAAACACAAACCCATTGTAACATCATTCCCGGAGCATCGAACTTTCTCCCCCAAAAGTCCCCATACGCACTGCTGATACAGCCACGTCGCGTCGTCTCGATCGCCGGAAATGTAAATCGAATAGCCCGAATAGAAACTATACCCCCCGTGACAAAGCTCGAGTCTCTCTCTCAGAAGACACAAAAAAAAAGAAGAAAGACAAACGGAAAAGTCCTTAAAGCCAGCGAGCTCGCGCTCGTAGAAAACAAACTACTTTACTTGCATACTAGACCAGGATAGCAAAGAAATTCGAGCGCGAAAAGCGTCGGACTGCGACGACATGGAGAGACTCGCCGAAAAAAAATAAGACCACGCGCAAAAAGGGAGGAACGGCGCATAAGGAGCCGGCCTGAATACCGATTTCGTCTCCTCTGCCGCCTATTCTTAGGTATATATATATACGCGGCGAGAAAGAGAGAAACGAGCGGGACGAAAGGATGAAATACTTCCAATCGAAACGCGAGAGCTCATTAGTATGCGACGCTGCGCGCTACGGCTCACGTCGATATCTCGCGGCTGCCGAAATATTCGGGAATGTGTGCCAAGAGTGGGTACTTGGTTTTTCTTTTTTTGATTTTTCTTTTTTTTTGGGCGGGGATTCGATGGCACTGGACCGATACCGAAGGGGGTTGACGTATAGTCGCTGTGGGTGTTGAATAATGAGATTCGATGCGCTGAGGGTGATGGGGGTGGGAGTTATTTTTGCAATCTGATACGTGGCTCGAGAGGTCAAAGGGATTTTTGAGTTGTGCTGAGATTGAGTAGTGGTGTTTGGGATTTTGGATTTTTGAGAGTTTATTTAGATTGATAGTGGGAGGGTTGATGGATAATCGATGGTTAGGATGAGTAAGCAAATTGGAGCTCACGAGCTGTTTGTGAATTGAGTTATTATCATTTCAGCATTCTTTAGATCCTGAGTTATGATTATTTCTGCATTCTTTAAGATTCACTTCAAAAATCTATTTATAAAGTCACATATAGACAGCATCATTCAATCAGCAATATCTAAAATTTATTATTATACCATAATAATTTTTGTAATTTTTATAATTTTTATTCATACCAGATTCATTCATCCGGGTATATAATACATATTAATATATTTTAAATAAATGAAGAAGGCAAAAATATTTTTAAACATATATATAGGTAACCGTATGGTGCAAAAATAATAAAATATCTGTTTTCTTAATACAATTTTTTAATTAAGTTAAGAAAATAACAGTAGAAATAAAGTCTGTAAAAAAGAATAAATGTTTTAAAAAATTCATAGAACCTAAAAAACTTATCAGTATTCGTTGGCTTCTGTGGGAATACAGAAATGTTGGCGCAGAAAATAGAAAATTCGTATGTGTAAAATAAAAAATATTGCGATAACTTTAAATAAATCTGTAGTGTAATTGAAATCCATGATTGAAATAAACAAAAAATTAACACTGCACTAGATTTATATTAAGGCACATAATCAAAGAATAAAAATCATATCAACAAAAAGAATCATTTTCAGAATAGAATAAATCTATGCTATTATAAAAAGTTATTTAATTGTAAAAAAAAATTTAACGAATAAACAAATAAGACAGATAAATTCGACTGAATGAAAAAATTTCCATAGCGTACACTGTTGTATTTTTGACAGATGTAAAAGAAATACGAGTGCTTAAAAGATTGGCTAGATTCCATGAATAAATAAAATATTCCCTCGAAATTTTGCAAATAAAATTTTTCAATTTATTCCTCTCTTCACTGCTGTAAAATTTTTATTTCACGTTTTTCCAAAATCACTAAAGAATAATTCATAAATCTAAATTAAACTGCCCCCCAAAAAAGACGATCCACCCAACCACGAAAATTTTCTCTATTAACTATACTCTCTTCTTTCAAAAATAAAAAGCAAATCAAAACATACCAATATCTTTTCCACCTCATATCACTGGCACGCACACGCGAATTTCATGGCGAGCCATCAAAAATTCGCAAAAAATCGATCCAACTAATACCGACAGGCAAAAAAAGCACGACATCTTTCCCCCTAGTGTTGATTTTCCAGACGCAATCGAAAAACCGCCGGGCGATTTTCGACAATGAGACTCGCGTCACGAATCCACCTCACAAAAAAGACCATAAAAAAACAAAAAAAAAAAAAAGCGCCCGGAGGTGCGAGAGCATCGTGCCAGCCAAAAATCTCTCTCTTCTTCCCACGTGGCTACAATAGAGCGTTGATTTTGCCTCGCAGCAAAGGGGTGCATGCATACATACACACAGCAAAGGTCGATCTCTCCACCCTTCTAACCCCTTTTTCGTCCACATGCAGTTTTTTTGCATCTCTGTCTTTCTCCAGCTCTTTATGGCAGGCGAATTTTATCTGGCAGCGAGCCGGCCGAGAGACGGGATCTTCTTCGCGTCGCTTCATTTCCACAACGATGTTTTGACGCTAATCCCATAACGCGCGCGTCATTCTTGTGTAAATATATATGAGGAGAGCCGGCGGGTGCGTGCTGCGTGCGAGCCGGCCAGTTAAGGGATCTGCTTCTGTTATGGGTAGTACAGGTCGGTAGGAAAGTTCGTGAAGGTGGATGGGGATGGTTTAGAATATTTTTAAGGAATTAAGGTGAAGATGGGATGGATATAGTTAGATGTTGGGAGAGGTGTGTTGAAGATTTAATGTGGTATGGTTATAAAATTTAATCATCTCTTGCATGGCTTATGTCTGAGCATTTTTAATTTCTTAAAGGTATAAGTTATTCAATAGAATGTAATAAAATTAATGAGTTTGAGTGTTGCAACAGCTCTCGGAGTTTAAAATAAATGGCTTCTTGAAATTTTAATATATTTCGAAACTCTAATTAATTTACTTTTATTAAAACTTCTATGTTACACGAAGCTTCCTTGATTCAAACTTAACCTTTTCAATCTTATATTCACTATCCAAACCGAATTATTAAAAAGTACTCCAACTCATGTACCACCCCGAATTTCAAAAGAAAAAGTCCAGCCGACCCATCCCACGAATATTTTCCGAATTAACAAGCCTACTCCTTCATCAAACGCAAAATTTACATCTCCCCGGTGCGCGATTCGCAGTCGGTACCAGTCGTAAAGGAAACTTTACAACCAAGCTAGCTGCATACATCATTTTTTGACGCTGACTGTATGGGGCCGCGGATTTCGCGAGGGGAGAAAGCAGACGAGAGAGAGAGAGAGAGTCGGAAAGTGATATGGGGTTGGTTAATTGCCCTCCCTCCCTCCCCCCTGGTTTTCTGGCAGGCTGCGCCCAGAGTCTGTATATATACGTGTGGGAAAAAGGCGCGCCGCGCTGGCTCATGAATACATGCGCATGCATTAGCGGAGTTTCGTAATTGCTAAACAAACGATAAATCATAATAGTTCTTTGGATCTGATAAGGCGGCCGGGTGTATTACGTTAACTTTGACGGAATTAAATCGCACGGGATGTGTGATTATCGCGTGGGCGGAATTCGCGGAATGATGTTGCCGCTGGGAGCGCGCGGGAGTTTCGGGATTGGAGTAAAAAGAGCCGGAAGTTTCTGATTTAGCCGAGGACATTGTTGTTTAAAATTATTGTGTAATCTAGGATTATGAATGGAGAAATTAAGGGGTTTAGTTCACGCAATTTTGTAAAGTGATCGGTTATCTGGTCAATGAGTTTCTTATACTTTTTGCATTAAATATACACTGTCAATTTTCTTGAGATCTCGTCTAATTAGTTTTTAGTGTATTGAATTTTTGTATTAAAATTTTATTCACACAATTGTAAATTTAACTGAAGAATTGTATATTGAATTAAATTTTTGTGTATATAATTTAATATAATAATAAAAATAAGCATAAGTTATTTTTATTGAATGTTTTTAAAAAAAAGTATTATTCAAATATTATTGTGTCAAAATATATTGACTTGATAGAATATCCCTTTATTATTCCTTTTGACATGAGATTTTGAAACATTTCTTTATTAAATCACTTTATATAACTAACATTATAATTATTACCGATTAAATTAACAAGATTTGTTAGTCCACACTACATTCAAAAACGTTTTTCATGTATACATCTTCACTACTCCAAAGATTCGAATTTAAATTAGAACAATGTCGCCCACTTAGCTACAACTCGCTATTCTATCGGGAGTCCTTTTCTCACTTCGTATAAATTATCGCATACGTCTGCTCTTCTACTTAAATAATTGTTCGGTGTAACTTTCGTATTCCCACTGCGCCCGCTGCGCGCTTCGACTTGACACTCGGAAGTACTTGCATAATCCCGGATGTCACCGGGGATGTAGTAAAACCGCACGCAACAGCAGCGTAAAAATTTACTTAGCCGCGAGGCATTATCAGGGTTATGAAACGAAAGCTTTGAAATTTGCTTATTCATATTGTTGCTCTAAGTGCTTATTTATGGAATTATCGAATGGATGTTTTACGTCTATTTTATTATTACTTTGAGCATTAACACAACGGCTGTTTTTTGCATGGGCAATATAATGTCGCACTATTTTGGAGTGTAGTAATAAAAGCGTTCTTACAATTTTACTACTTTTAATTCATAATTTTGTTATTGTTTTATGTGGAATATTAATGGGATAATAAACCAATACTAATTTAATAATCCTAGAATATTACATGGATGGTAACGTTATTGCATTAGCTGTATTGCATGAACTTCAGCATCGAGTTCAGCTATACTGTATTATATAAATAAGTAGATAATTTATAAACGAGGTCCAATGTTAAATACTTCAGTATTTCGAATTGTATATCAATAATCATAGAATCATGATGTCACTCATTAAGAAATAAATGCTGAAGCTATTTATCATTTCAACAAAATTGAGTTATGCGGTGGACCAGAAATGATAATGGGAAGAATTTACTAGCATGTGGAGTCACGATAATGTGCTCTAATTTCTAGTATTTGTAGAATAATAAGCTAGAATATATGTTTGACGGAAAACAATGTAAACAATTAACGCTCTGCGGAATACGGAGTGTAGGTTTATTATTTATTGTGCAGATCCCTGTGTTAAAGTCGGTCCGGTTAATTAAGTAACCTCTTCAAATCTCGATTGGGTGTTAAACAATTATTAACGATCTATTTCATGTTTGAAAGATCAGGTAGAAAAACAAAAATTTCAATATTTAATATTTTAATAGGTTCATTTTAATAGGGTTAACTTTATTTATTATTTGAGTAAAAATTTCATATGTGTTGAGACATATGACTTATTCAATTTTAAAGTTTCGAAGGATTAATAAACAAAAATTTCATATGCATCTTATTGAATTTTAAAATAAGGGATTGATAAACTAAAATTTTAAATCGAATTATTGCTGAAATCAAGACGGATAACAGAAACAGATATTTCTTATTCATAATTGTATCCACTAAAATATTTTTAAAAAATATATCAGCTTTTACTTCTATTCTCATAACTATTTCTTTATCAGTTCTATAAATCATTGAAAATGGATCAAATTGAAATATAATTTTTAGCTAATCAGAAAAGCATCCGAAAATAACACACCACTGCACCAGCATTCCTCTTAAAAAAATCCTTTTCCAACCCACTCTCAAAACCCATCATTTTTTGAAAATCAACGACCAATCCCCGCCATTAACCCAAGAACTTCCACCAGCCACCCCCGCTATAATAACAACGCCGCTCCTCTCAACAATAGGCACTCGCAGATCCGCGGAACGTTCTCTCATCCATACAGCCTCACACACAGAACCCGCTTGCGGAATCTCAACATCGCGGCAGCTCGCGCGCTCATTTCGAATCTCTCTAGCTAGCCCAGAGAGCACCGATACGTGTCCGCTCTCTCTCTCTCTCTCTCCCTCTCGGCTATCTCGCGAAATTCCGCGCGTCAGGCGCGGCCTCGTTTCGGGGGCCGCATCGCGCGATTAACGTCCGGCTAAATCTTGCGCGCATTATACGGAATTTGCGCCTGCCCGAGTTTCGAAATCGGCCGCCTCCCGGAATCCAATTTGACTGCTACCATCCGTCTTTCTCGCGGCGCTCTACTGAAGGCTCTCCTATCCCTCTCTCTCTCTCTGGCCGAGCGCAGGCTTTGTACGCGAACCGGCCGCGATTCTCGCGCTTTGCTCTAGTATTGGCCGAGGGAAGGGGCGAAAGGTATGTATGTGGCTATATACGGGAGAGGCGAGCAGAGATTGTTCGTTCGTTATCTCGCGGGTGCTGGCACTCCGGTGCGCGCGTCGCTCAATCATGCGGAGCGAGGTGAGAGAATGGCTGGTTGTGGGGACGGAGGAGTCCCATTTTTCTTCTATTGAATTCGAGAGGCTGCAGGGGAGGCTGTTGCACGCGGGCCGATAAATTTTTGCTTCCGGATTTTATTAATGAGCTTTTGGGGGATTGACAATGGGGGGAGGGGGTGGAGATGGATTTTGTGGCAGAGTAAAGTGATTATGTAGATGATTTTTTTTAAATAATAATAATAAATAAATTATAGCTTAGTTATTCGTGTGTTTAATTTTAGAGGCCGTTCGTTGATAATTTTGAACTTAACAACGAAAATCGCTTATTAAACAATGGTTAATTATAGAGTTAGTTTATTACTATCCTTTAAGTGTATTTTATAAAAGTGTATTTTATTTATAATTTTTTTATACTTTTGATATATTTAGAGTTATTAAAAAATATTAAATACACATATTAAATATAATGCCAGTTTTCTTAATTAATCCGTTAATCCCAGGGGGGTTCTGGAGGATCCACTTTATTTTGAACTCTTTAAAAATTGGAAATTAAATAATTTTATAATCTTAACAATTTGTTCGCATTCTTTAAAATATATATATTTCGTGCTTATTTCCCTTCGTGTTAAAAGAAACAAAATGTTATTCTCAATAAAAATGTTCACTTTGCAATAACCTGATAGAAGGTTTCGAGTTTAACAAGTTAAAATTATTACTACATGTATTCAATAGTAGACATAATTATAAAAGTCTCATAAAATTTTATCTTGTGTTTGTCTTAAATTTATAATTAAAAAATTTGTTTTAAATTAAAAACTTGATGGCCAATTGCTGATGACTCTTCATGGCACGTTCAATTTTGTTGGACGAACTACCGCTTTAATTTAAAATAAATTTTATTTGTTACGTTATAAAAATAATCTTAAAAAAAGTAACAAAGTTTTTAGAATTTTTAATGTTATTTAAGTTTCTTTAAATACATAATTAAGAGTAAATAAATCAGTTCTTGAGAAATAAAGAAACAACTGTAGCAAAAATATTATAATAAATTGCGCAAATAGTAAAATAAGATTAAACATTCGTAATAATATTTTGAATTATTTTCAAAGAATTGATTATTACTTTATAACAATTTCATTCGCTTCTTATTTATTCATAATATTCAGCATTTTCCATCTGACCAAAATGAATACAAAACTATTCTGTTCCACAAAATGTACACATACGTTTCGTCCCTTTACTAGCGATAAACAATCCGTATAAACAATACGTTAATATTCATGTTATTCGCCCATGTATTCCGGAGCGAGTTATTATTCCGTCATGTTAGAATCCAGCTCGTGATCCATATTATAGCTTGATTTTACAAGGTAACATCCGCATTATAAGTTACGCTGGCTTTAGATGACACTTCGTTCCTGCGGGCATAACCGTTCGACGGTTAGAAGAGAACCAAATAGCTCTGTGTACATGCACCGGCGCGTGCGTTACTATGCTGTATAAAGTAAAATAAAATAGTTATATGCTGTATTTTCTGTGGATGGATATTGGCAAACGGCGAAGCGTCATTGCAAATATTGCTACACAAATAGACGCGGCCCTTTACGGTGCATTAACCCTCGCAGGATATTTTAAAAGCTTTTATCTATGATGTAAAAAAGGCTGTTTATTTTCAAACTTTTTATTTTTATTAGTAATTTATAAAAAGTTTTGTTGAGTTTCAAATATATGTAATTTTAATGTAGTCTATATAAAGCACAAACTACAATTTATTTTACTCGGCAATAATCGTTACATTTTCGATCATCCATAAACATTCAAATTTACCCAATAACAAGCCAAACAACGATAAATCGTTACTCTCCACTACCAAATCCAAACAATGCCAAACAATCCTCTTCCTCGCGTCACACCCACAAACCACTCGGACGCATTAATCAGCCTCTCATCTTCAAACTCTCTCTCTCCCCGCTATTTTCGTCATATTCCGCGGAACACGTTCACACGGCACCCCTCATCCTATTTTTAGAAGTCACCTCTCTCTCTCCAGCCAAGGCCGCTGTCAACGTTTATTAACGCGCGTAAATCAGAAGACACTAGAGCAGGCATCAGGACCACCCGTCGTGCTTACACGGCTCATCGCCGTTGTCGAAAGTCTTTCCCACTGCCCTCCTCTCAAAAAATTCGCGCTTTTGTGTGCGCGTGTAGCCGCGCAAGTGGTAAGTTGGCACGCGGCGCGAATCTCTACTCTTCGAGTGGCTCTTTTCCCGCAGGATTACGGCCTTTTGAGACGCGCGATATAAAGGATCGCAGTGTGATGCGACGATGCACTTCCGACACGCCGATAAATTTAGCCGTTTACTTCCTGGCTTCGGCGTCCGCCTGGCATTTTATGCCGGCTTGGATGGCCGGGTTGTTGCTTTTTTTTCTTTCAATGAATAGAGGAGAGGCTGGCTGCGAGCCTTAATGGTATTGTTCGTTTATTTATCCTTAGGGAGTGTATAGTGGAAGTGCTTTTGAAATGGGATGGTTTTTTAAGTAAATGATACAATTTTTTTTTATTTTTTTTTTTTTATTTTGTCGATTGAACGGAACTGAGGCAAATTGATTTCATTAGGCTCGATAAGGATTCATATTTTCTGTTTGAATATTATAGTGGCCTACATTCATTATTGGACTCTCGATTGGTTTTCACAGTCATGATTAAATTATTATTTAAAATTAAATCTATATTTGGAATGCCAAACGAATGCAGTTGAATAATTTAATTACTATTCAAATTTTTATTTAATTCAAGTGTTATTTCGAGTAGCAAAGAAATGAACAATACACTGAAAAAAAAGTTTCATTGCATATTAATAAAAATTTAATTCATTCAATAGATTTTCTGTGATTCAAGAGAATTTAAGCAATTGAAATAAGTTAGCTAGCTTGTTAAACAATTTCTTAACACAGTTTGACTTTTGTGTATCTAAGATTGTGATTAAAATTACAATTGTATAATTTTTTTAAAAATATAAGATTGAAACAACAGATACTTTGTTAATAATACTTACATTTCAATACGGGCGAGGAAGTTGATCTTATCATTTCGTTAGATGTTTTTTGCCTAAACAAAGAAGAGAAAAAATCAAGCAAGATAAAAACATTCTACACGCAGTTAATAATATCACACATGCTTCTCGAATTGAAGATCACAGTGTTATTTAGCTTGTTGTTCAGTTAACTAAATTTTTTTTCAGTGTATTCAGATTACTTTAATTAAAGAAATTTAATTTCCAACCAGATTAAAGAAATTTAATTACCAATAAAATATTAAATAATAATAAAATTGTTATTTTTGGTAACCATTTTGAACTCCTACAAAAGAAAAACAAAAACAAATTTCTTTAGGAGAAAGAAATCGTAAACGGTATTATTTTTTTATTAATCAGAGCAACAAGTTGTTGACCCAGTCAATAAACAAATCGAAAAATATCGCCCTCAGTTTCTTCCTCATTGAAAATCCATTCACTGTTCATCGACTCTTACAACACAAATCTTGTATTCCAAATCAACTACATTTTCCCAATAGTTTTAGTAATCTTCTAAATTAATCCTAGAGAAATTTCATTAAACTTCTTACAAGTTTACTAACGTCAAATAACAATCCAACCAAATTAGTTCGAGCAGCATCACCCTTAATCCAACCCTAAAGGAAAAAAACTCGTCTCTGCTTGCAATCGCGCGGGACAAAACATTTTTGCAGCTCAACGTTAACGAGCGCGCCATCGACGTCGAAAACTCGATATTGTCGACTTGGCAGATAGGTGTTATCGGGCCGCGTGCCGGCGCTTCGAATCGATTTCTCGAGCTTCCGAACGGGGCTCTAGGAAAAAGGTTGCTCCGCTAGTGCAACACGTTGCGCCAACAGAAGCGTATTTGCATTTTGCTTGCGAATGTATGGAACTTTTGCTACCTGGTGCAAAAATGTTTTATTATAATGAATTTTTGGAATAATTATAGAGATTATGTATGGCGAAGTTTGTTTTTTAAAAAATACCGTTAAACGAATTATAATCTGTAGTAAATAAGAAGTAAACGCAATTGATTACGATTTGCATTGATATTTTTATAACACTGCATCAATTCAAAACTTCGAATTAATATAATACCTCTGACACTTATTGGTAATCTCAAATCCTACTTATTCACGAGTCTACACTATTCAACCACTGTTAAACTCCACGTCGCTCATCGGGCTAAACTTTTGGAAAACAGCACCACTCAAACCCTCTGCGTCCAAGCTGAAAAAAATAAAAATATTCGAAGCACTCGCGATATAGGAAAAGACAGCCGAACCAAAGTAAAAACAAGAGAGCCGGTCCATTATCGAAACTGGTCCAGAGCTGCAACCGTCGAAAGCTCGCAGTATATATACATCTACATGGCGCGTGGCACGCGTTAGTTTTGCTACTATAGAAAGCGAAGCGCACGGACGCACTTTGGCGCACAAAGTGAGATAAAAAAACGATTTCGACTGGTGCGTTTTAGGGGATGAACATCGGTTTGTTGAATTTTTAATAGCGTGCTGTTGGAAAATTTTGTGAATTTTTTTAAGTTAAACGTCGTATATTAAAGCTGTACTTTGTTTCAAACATAATTGAAATCAAAGATTTACTTATCTGGTTTTATTTCCGAATTAAAGAAAATAAGTTTACATTTTAAATACCATATTCTCTCAATTTATTATTACATATGATTCGTGGATATATTTTAGTAAAAATGATTAAAAATCATTTATTCTTAATTGAATAATATTGAAACAGGATAAGATTAATTAAGTCTTACCCATGTAATTTTAAGTACTTTTTGAACCACTGAAAGATTCAATTTACATTCAACATATTTTTTTAAGCTTCAAATAATCATTCTAATTCCGCAAACAGATTTTCATTTTACTTAAATCATACCAAAGATCCATCCTTTTCACCTTAAACCCACCTTTTCGCAAATGTAACGGCGCTTAATAAATCCAACTCAGAAGCGCTAATCCCGCATCTTACCAAACACCCCATAGCAAACGCTCCTCAAACACAAGCTCCACCACCTGTAACGAGCGTTTATCGCCTCCACCTCCATCCCCCTCTACCTATCTCAGTTCCAAAAGGAACCACTACCACTTGCGCATCTCCTAGCTTACATCAACCGCACGTGCAACGCCAATGTTTGTTTATGCACGCGCACGCACAAGCGATATGAACATCGAACTCGGAGCCTATGCTCGAGAAATTGGCAGCAGCCAACGATGAAACTTCCTTCTCTAACGGCCAGCTTTGAAGGAGATAAGACGCGCCAATCGCTCAAGAGCGAGCTGGTCCCTTGGGAGCTGAGTCTCTGTTTTTGAATTTTTTTTTCTTGATCTTCGACGTACGGCTGGTGATGGACTATATCCGCGTTTTCGTTGCACGGTGGAGGGGTGATTCGATGAGAAAGTTTTTCTCCGGCTCCGTTTCGAGGTATCGCGCGCGAGCTGCTGTCGGACGGCTCGAGTTTGATGGATATTGTTAAACTAAATTGTGGAAAACTTGGCTCGTGAGCGATGCATCATTTTGACGGCGCTGAAATTTAAAATGTTTTTTTGCCAAAGTCTGTTTGCGCGTAGGAACTTTTTTGATTTTTTCATTTTTGTTTCTATAACGTATTTTATAATCAGAACGTATTTAAAGTTTTAATATTGCCCATACAATTAGGTGTGAAATTTGCTGTACTACGAGACTTGCGTTGAAAATGCAATATTCTCTGATGAAATAAGCAAAAGAGAATGAATATAACGGACCGACTGAAAAAATTCAAAGACTCTGCGCTATGTTTTAATAACAAAACTCACTCGCGAATAGAGCAGCAAATTAAATAACACGATAACTGCGCATACCTGAGCAATAGACTGGATTACTTCAGCAAAGAAGTAGGGCGCAGTGAAGAAGCATTCCGATAGCAATAACGACAAGCGGCAATTTTCCAATGTTCAATCCGAGGTACACAGGCAGCCGCACGCGCTAGGAGCGCAACTGGAGGGTTCTTTAATCTGTGAATAGGTATCTTCTTGGACAAAGAAGTTTTATCCTGAAGTTCTAATAAAGTGATGATATATATAAAATTCGCAAGCGGAAAAAGTTTTTTTTATCTATAGCTATTATTATATTTGATCTGTATTTAATTTTTTATTTTATAAATAAGTGAATAATAATAGATAAGTGAGATATGACAGGGGCTAATTAAGTGGCCTAATTATTTATTCTAGGGATCTGTTCTATAAAATTAGTACAGTACTAAATAGACCCTCAGCTGTGATATTAATTTAAACCACTATAGAGAACCTTTCTGAACTTCTTGAAAACGATAGTTTTTATTCCTTAAATTTCTATTTGGATCTTATTAAATCTCATCAATCTTCTGATTCCAATAAATATCGCACGTTCATCCTGCAATTGTCAAATACATCTTCGCCGCCAAAAACCAAAGACTCCATAATAAAAGAAAATCCTCAGAATCCTTTTATAGACATCCCATAATTCTTTGCATCATTCCTCTCTCACAATCTAGCCAGCCAAACCCACCCCGTCCTCCTCCTCCAGCATATCCCGTAATGCCCTAAAAATCGCTGCACTCACTTTATCAAAGCCCAAAGCTTAGCGGCGCGCCTAAGGAGCAAGAAACTCATTCCCGTTGATCACCGGGATTTATGTTTGCGGTAGCCAAGGCGCCTGGCACTTTCTCTCTCTCCCTCTTCCTGCACCCACGCGTTCCACCTCCGCTTTTTCTCAATTTCTCTCTCGCTTCCAATTCTCGACGATGTACATAATGCGCGAGAAAAACACAGACGAAAACAGGAGAGAGAGAGCTAAAGGATTGCCCTGGGAGGAACGCGAGAGGGTAAAGGAAAGAATAGCGAGTCTCTACAGAGGAGGTAATAATTCCATGATTATTTCATAAGGGGGCCTTAAGGGGGGGGGGCTTGAATATGTATGCAACGAAATTTATAGCTACTCGCGAGCGAGTAACGCGCGGTGAACGAGCGTGGGTGGTGAAAAAAAAGGCACGCGCTGGAAGGAAAAGTGCAAGCTTGGAGGGGGGGGGGCGAAGATGCGGATAGATGTCTCTATTTTAAGCCGTGATTTAAGGGGATCCGAGGAGAGCTGGGAAGTTAGGAAGAGTTATTGTATTTTACGAGTGCGCGGGTGTAACGTCGTTACAGTCGTTGAAAATTCGAATTTGAAAACTCGGCGGGAAATCCATATTGAAAGGCTGCGCCGGAGGGTTCTAGGAGCGCTTTGAATTGTTATAGTGTGACTTGAGAATTTTGGGGACGACGTTTAATTTAGGAGTTATGCTAGGTAAAGATCTTTGCATGAATCGTAATTGTAGAAGATGGCAGCTTCTAGGTTAAATTTAACTTTTTGAAATATACCATGCGGAAAATATAACAATGATAAATATAAGCGATGTTGTTTGTAAGCTAAAAGAAGATAATAGAATGAGATTCATTTTACAGAATAAATGGAATTAGAGATATTGATCAGACAAGTGCATTAGCAGAAGAAGCAGATTACAAAAATAGTTTATATTTCTTTAATATAATTTATGAACACATTAAAATGTAGATTTTGCATGAAGGGAAGCTTATTAAATACGTCGCAAAAGCACTGTTATAAATATATATAGCTGCCCCAGTATCAAGTTAAATGTGGATTACATTAAGAGCGTGTTACTATCAGATGTCAGATATGGTCTAAATGTGTACTACATCAACATCATTAATGATTGATCAATGAATCAAATGTAACAATCTGTATGCTTATTCAGTGGTTTCCCAAGATAACTGGTAAAGTTCACGTTTTCAAAATCGAGTTTATATCGTTTTCGGGGACTTAAAGACACTTCTTTCATATAAAATTTATAAGTTGCGGAAAAATTGATATTTAATGAAGATATCGTATCTGGCTAAGTGAATCAGTTAATGTTCGAACAATCGATTTACAAACCTTTTTTGACAATTCAACTGTAATCTAAATATACTGAATTTTAAATTTAATTTCAACTATTTATAAAAAAATTAAATTATCTAGTTACGCCAGGAAACCAGAGATATAACACGACAGATGTACTAGACTTAAATAATAAAGTAATTAAAATAGAGTACGCTTTCACAAATAATTAATATTTTTTCATTTCCTTTACTTTAAAATACAATTTCGTTATTATTCATATGAAATGAGCAAAAAAAAACGAGAAAGGGATAAGCCCACTTCTAATCTAGCTCCAAAGCTTTTGCCCTTAAATAATTACCTTGGCAAAGCACAATATTATTTATTTCCATCTATTTCACAAGCACAATGAACTAGATTACTCATCCCTTCAACAACCAAACGCATCGAGTATGTAAATTGAACGCGTACACGCCATTTGTCTAGTTCACATCCATTTCCAACATTTATGGAAACGAATAAAGATCTCCATCTAAATCTAAAAAATACGAAAAAAAACATCCACAATCGTTCTCAATCCCAAAAGAATAAAAATCAGCCCTAATGCACACCCCTCCCCATACTTTCCAATTTCCATCCCAAAAAACTGCCCTCCGGCAATGCCGCCTATGTACCCCCATTTCCATTCTCTCCGCATGCACCCAGGCACGCAGCGGCAACAATTTTTATCACAAAATTGCCGCTCCCTCCAAAAATCTCATTTATACGTAGGCGCGCGCTTCGTAAGGGCCGATTCAAAACGTAAGAGGGCGCGCTCGCTCGTATAATGAAACCAAAACAAGCCGCGAGCGGGCAGCGAGCTTTAATTGCGTTTCTCGGACCCCTGGAGCGGAATTTTTTTCCGGTCCCCCTCCAGTTTCGGAATATGTAATTGGCCGGGTAGGTCGGGCGCACAAAGCGCAGTCATCGCGATTGTAAATTGGATTTGTCCGTTAATGGAAATGAATGAGCGGAGCGGGCCGATTTATGCGGCGAGCTTATGTCGCTTCATTGTGCAGCGCGCGAGCGCACGACTGCTAATCAGATTTGAGTGCGCGGCCTTGAGTGAATTTGAATTTGTTTAGAGCGAGGTAGTGGACTGCTGCAGGGTGGAGGTTGCGCGGTGATTGCTGACGTTTCTTATTGTTTAGAACTATGGGAGTCCCGTGGGGCTGCTGTTGCTTGTTTCTTTTTTGGTTGTCGTTGTGATTGTTTGCGAGGGTACATTAGATAGGTTGAGTTTTTAGTTTTGATTATAATTAAATGAGGGTTAAGTAAGTAAACATAGAATTCTGAAAGTCAATTATTTTAAGTTTTAATAACAAACATTTTTTAATGATTCTTCTCTAGAGAATTTAATTAAACAAAATAAAATATATAAAGCTCATATCCACGTAGCATCCCTTCGCGCATATTAAAAATTTAACTTTTAATGTTGCATTTAAATAATAAAAAACCATTTTTGTTACCTAACAAGAATTATTCAAAGTTAAAAGCTAAATTTTTAAAATATGCGAGGTAACATTATTTATTTTATTTGAATAAAACCTCTAGAAAAGAATAATTAAAAAATGTAAATAGGACATTTGTTTAAACTTATCTAAAAGCCAAACAATTAGCAATACTTATATTTATAAGAACTTTTTGATTATTCTATACCAGGGAAATCACAATAATTAGGTGACAAATAATTTGTATGATGAAAATATGAGAGCAGAAAATTTTATTTATATAATTCTTAGGTAAAATTTCTTTACTAAATAAATTCATTTCATATTGCGACTTTCTGTTTTATTAATATCAAATTATGTTTTTAATAAGTTTATCTTGAAAGGAGCGACGATACATATCGTTCAAAGGTCGAAAAAAACTAATAAAAAATCAATAGTACTATTAAAAATAATTCATAAAAACGACTTTCTAATCGAGAAATTTATTACCTGGATGGATCGATCATATTAAATACATAAAAAACTAATTTTCATTAGCTTGCAGTACCATTATAAGAAATATTAAATTATTTTATTATATTATAGTACCATTATAAGAAATATTAAATTATTTTATTAAAATCACAAATTTAGAAACACGACATCTCGAAATAAATCTATCAAATCATCAATTCGTATATTCACTCCGAGAAGTCCAGCCCATAAAAATCACAAAAATCAACCCGCACCAACCCAAAAAACATAACAACCATCCCTCAAACCCACCTAAACGCACCAACCCCATAAATCCACCAGCTTTCCTCGCAACCCCATCCATCTCTTCCTCTCACCCCCGAAACAAATCGCGCCCTAGCTCTTAAATCTCAGATCTCTCTCGCGTTCTCGGATCTCCCATCAGCAACAACTTCTTCTTCTTCTTCCTGCAATCCTCGCGTCGAGCCATATATAAAGGGCCGTGCCCGAGCCCGCAACGGCAAACAGAGAGAAACGCGAGAGAAAGAGCAAGTATATACACGCTTTTGATGCGCGCACGGCGAAAGTAGCAATTAGCGCTACGGGAGCGCCGGCTGAGCGAGGGGGGCGGAGTCGCCAAGTGGCTCGAGACGAGCGTTTAAGGGATCGTTATCGCGCGCCCGCCCGCTGTTTAGCTGGAGATTTCGCAATGCGAGAGTAGCGGAAGACGCGGAGAGGAGTCTTTGAGTGACTTAATGTTTGCGACTCTGGGGCGGATGAAGTTGTTGGCTGAAGGTGGGAGGAGAGCTTGTTTTGATGCCGCTGCTGATTATGTACTTGATTGCGAGTTCGGCTGTTAGGGGTTAGGTGAACGTGGATTTGTTTGGTGGCTGTTTGGGTAGAGTTGGCGGAGGTGGGGGTGTTGGGTTTTTTTGATGGATGTGGTTGATTGGGAAATTTAGAGGCTGAATTTGTTGAGTGTTTTGATTGTTATTAGTCGTGATCGAATGAGTAGTTCAAATAATTGACATAGTCTGTGGGAAGGTTTAATTAAGGTGTATATTGAATAGACAAGCTGTCTGTCGGTGATGTGGGTAGACGTGGGTAAGGATAATACAACGGGTTTCTGTAAACCAAGATGTTAATTGTTTATTTCTTACTGAAGCTTTTGTAGATATTTCGGGATATTCAGTTTCTGCACAACAAGACTTTAAGATTATTTTTTACAGTATAAAAAATTTGGATCGCTTTAGAGGTAACGTTACCTCGCAGGTGAAACATGATCGTCATTTTTTTGTCAGGGATCAGAGGAAAATAATTTAATAAATTACCTACAGTGGTGCAACTTAAAAATTCATGATTGATTGTAGCTATCCTTTAAAAATGAAAACATAAGCTGATAGCATGAATTATATTAAATTATGCTATTCTTTGTTTGACCACAAGACATACAAAGTTTATTTAATAATTTAGACAGTGTCTGTATTCTTTGGTTATTGCATACATTACTGATATTATCATTTTCTTTTAATGATCTTTTTTTTATTTTTTTAAACAAAACATTGAAATTAATTTTATAAGAATACATATTGAATAAATAAATATGAAAAAATTAAAATTTAATTTTACTTTATATAATAATATTGTAGAAATTTCCATACTCTTTGTTTAAAATTCGTAAACGAAATAAGCATTATGTTCATTAATAAAATTTGGATTATCATATACTTTTTATAAATTAAACAAAGAGAATGAAATGTTTTCGTATTTAATAAAGTATAAATAAAATATTTTGTTCGTGCATAATTTTAAATGATTCTTTTTTCTTTGTTTCAGGTGAGTAGCTACAAAATTTTGTAATTATTTATAACCGGTCACCGTAAGTAAAATAACTGTACATGTAAATATTCGTATATTCGTTAGATATATTATTAAATAGTTTTCAGAAACTATATTTTATTATATATTCTTGGCTCTTTTTTTAATGAAGTGTTTCATTCAATAAATCTTTTTCTCCTCGTAAACTTAGCTATAAAGAATAATATTTATGAAGATAGATCCAATTTTTACCTGCACGCATAACAGTTTTTAATATTATCTTTAACATGTGATTTTAATAAAATTAAAATATACATCTTTATGTACTCAATTCAATTTTATATCGTTAGTAATATTTTCTGTAATAGCAAATTATCATTATTATCATTATTATTATTACTATTTTTTAAGTCTTTATTACTTTCGATTGTAGCTTCTATGACAAATTACAAATTATGCCGTATACATCTACTTCTTAACCTGACCGTCAATATTATAAATGAATGACTTCATTATAAAATAATAGTATAAATTACGTATAATAACAATAGATACCTCTAATTACTACTGAAACTTCCCAAACCGAATAGTACATTAAAAAGAACACAGCACACGCTTTTCTAAAACACAAGCAATCAAAACTCAACTTTCTAAAAAATCCTCCCACACCTATACAAACATCTCCCATCACCACTCGCAAGCAACCAAACCATCATCACAAAAAAAAGAAAAATCCGCTCTAAAAACCAGCAGCTCTCTCCGCAATCAACGACTATATACCACCGCTCTCCGAGCCTCAACACAATCGGCCCGCACGCATAATATCGCGCGCAATCGCGCCCGATTGTTTCCACTCCGGCAAGTAGAAGAAGCCAGCAAAACCAGAACGAGAGAGTCAACACGATAGGCCTCGACTTTCTCTCTCTCTCTCTCTCTCTGTCTATCTCACGCCCCTTTGTCTCGCCGGCTGCGCCCCCGAGTTTGCACAGATGATTCATCATGTTACGGCACGCCCGAGCGATCGAGCCGCGCGCGCGCAATCCATTAAAAGCACTTTATTAAATTGACAAATATATGAAATATCAGGAGCAATTTACAAACTCGCCCAGCGCGCGCTTGATTATTTACGTTGAGCCGTCGGGATGATTAAGAAAGGATCGCCGTTGACTTTTTAATGCTGATTCCTCTTCCGCGCTGACTGGGGGCTTGTATCGAGAAAGCTCGCTTGGTACAGTTTATATCCGACGTAATGACTAATTGCTGCAGCGGGTTGAATTTTTTAAATATTATTGAAAATTGTATGATAAGTGGAGAGCCAGTGGCATTACTCTTCGTGTATTTATACGTAGGTAAGCTGACATGCAACGCCATTCTTTATGCGCATCCGTTTCAATAACGAGTCAAAATTTTCGAGCTGATTAATGGATTTAATATGTAAATGAAAAGAAGGTTATTCGGTCATTATACTCTGCTGCACGCCTCGCGTGTTACTAGGATATTTATCAACGCTTTTTGCGGCCTATTAATAAGGTATTGAGATATGCTAATGCGCTAAATGTGCCGATATACTCGATATTAAGGATAGACCATCAACGCCACTGAAGGTTCATATACGAAATGAATGCTGTTATTTAAGAATAGAAAGTACAACGATGTAAAAACATTGAAAAATAATCATATTAATAACCAATTGAACCCAACTGAAACTCATATTCCTTTTCATTAGACATTTAACCGCCTCATCTTACTACCTATCGCATAACAAAACAATAATTCCTATCGAGTAATGCCGACGTTAATAGCAACAGTAAAACCAATATCCCCCGTCCATTAATAACCTCTTTTTCCTACAATCGATCCCAGCCAAGCGACGTCAACATTTTAATTCAATTTATATCAGCCCGCTACGTGAGCTCGATTCGCGCGCGCGATCCAAGCATCACATTATAATTCAATCCTCTCGCCGGCTTCCCGGCGTGCCATTCTTGCGCTCTCAAATATCGCGCTAATTCGCTGAAAATGTTCTGCCGGGGGGGTCAAACTAGCTTAAACTTTTAATTAGGAGCCGCGTAAAACAGAGCCGGGGGGGGCGATGTATCTTTGATCGCGCGGCGCGCTGCTACGTACCGAGCTGAAAATTTCCAAGCTGCTTATTTCTCTCTTCCCCTCCGTCGCTGGTCTCTTTTGTCGAAAGTCAGGAATTCACGAGCTTGCGGATTATATTAATTATCCGTTGCCGTTTAGAGCGAGCTCGTCTGGGGAGAACGTCTTGCGCGAAATTAATATGTATGAGAGAGCGGTTTTGAGCGTGCTTGGGGGAGGGTGGAAAAATAATGGGGATAGCGGGGAGTTGTTGGTGAGAGGAGCTGCTGAAAATAAAGGAAATAAATTGTTAATTTTACGGACTCGTCGAATATAAATATTTACTTGGTTGGAGATGTTTTGTGGAAGGTGAGGCTTGTTGAGAAAATATGAGAGCATTTATCCTTGAATTGAAAATTTAAATAAAAAATAAGGGCACATATACATAATGAAACAGTCATTTCATCTGTTAAGTATCAAGATATTTATAGTTTGTATAATTTTGATTGTATTCGATAAATTCAGAGACTACAGTTTTTATTAAATAAATAATTCAAATTAACTTGTTTTTCCACTGACACAGAGTAAATTAACGCATATAGCGACCTACACAATCATATTGCTTTTCTTTAATAAGCACATAGCCATGCAGAGGCCCTTTGCTTAGCTCAGTTCAAAATAGCTTCCCTCAAGTTTTAGCTCGACCTAGGAAAGGCGTACGGTAGGCCAAAGGAGTATGGGGGGTCGGCTTAATAAGTGAGATTACGCGTCGATCGCTAGCGAGTTCGTACGCTGAAAATTTTACGTCTTCAGCAGAAACACTTATGCTAATGCCTATTGGCTGGAGTTCACTGTGCTTCACACCTTTTCTTCGTTGCTTATGCGATCTAAGAGATGAAAAAGTTTCATATTTGTTTAAAGTGCGTAGAGTATTCTAGTTCCTTGATTTAAAAAATAAGCAAAAATAAATGTAAATTTAAAAAAGTATTCGAAAAAGTTTTGAGCTCGAATACTTGACTATTTCTAATATAAAAGTAAGCCTGAAAATAGCTCTTATAATTTAAAAGAAACAGTTGGATTATTCAAGAAACAGCATTTAACACGATTAACTCGTTAAGTAAATTAAGTCCAAGAGGTCCTGCAGGACTCACTTTATCTTGATCTCTGTAAAAATTAGAAATTAAATGATTTTATAATCCATTTGATCGTATTCTTTAGTGCTCAAAAAAGCCAAACAAATTATACAATATGTATTTTGTGTTTATTTCCCTTCGTTTTAAAAGAAACAAAAAGTTATTTTTAATAATAATATATATTTTGTCAGAAGGCTTTTAACGGGTTAATTTATGGATTCACAAACAATATTCAAATTTATCAACTACTATTCTTGGAATTGGTTTTCCATGCCTGGAAATGCGTTGTTAATTAGCATTTTCTTGGAAATTCGTTATTAATCAGTATATGTTGAGGCACGATCATAAATGAAATAAAGAATCAAAGTCAAATTTCGTTACACACCCGCATACAAAAATGGTAAAAATTTTCACTGAACTGAGTGAAAGCGAGAACAAAAATGACAAATAAAAGAGAAATATTTTATAGTTTAAAAAATCTATTTTGATAAAAAAGAGTATGTACGTGTATAGATTTATAGAATTTTTCTGTAAAAATTATTGTACTGAAACGATAACCGCGGGACACGTTGCAGCTACCCAAAATATTATGATGCTATGTACGGCAAATATTCTAGGAAATCGCTACCGTGCTACACTATAATTTCAGAGGTAGATTCGATATGTCTTTCTTTAACCGTGTTAGCAGAATAATTATTATGGGCAACATGTAAAAATATATGTGCAAACTGCAAGACAATTTATTAAAATTTGAATTTAATTTTTCAAAATTCAAATAACTATTGAATATTAATTTTTAAAACATAAGTTCAAAATGTTACCTAGTACAGCTGCAAAAATACTAAACTGTTGAGGAATTTGTTTTCTAGAAACTTTTACGAAATTAATTACCTCAAAGAAAGAATATTCTTTTTAACCTCACCGTAATATCGGAAAAATTATACAAACTTCATCAAATTTCTCAAATGACTCTCCGCACCGCCTTACCTTCCTCGGCACTATTTACGCAAAGTGTTTGTTCGAATCTCCCTTTTCCAAGCTCCATTCCCGTAAAACACTCAGCCGATAAAAACTTACAAGTGAAATTCTAATGAAGTGAAGTAAAAAATCGCCATCGATATTCGACGAGCGTAAACTTCCTCCTCTTTTACCCGGCCCTTTCAATCATTTCTCGAGTTTCAATTAACGGGAATTGGTTGAAAAAAGGCAGTCGCGCAAAGACTGCTAATAATAAGAATCTCGCCGTAGATATACTCGCCATGGCAGTCGGTCGCAGTGCGCTGCTAATTAATTGCTGTAATTTTGCACCCGCTGCGCTCCTTTCTTCCGCTTTTTCGCTGCCCCAGGGTCTTTTTTCTCCACATTTCCCTTGGCGCGATGTCATATTCCGCTTGCAGACGAAGAATCCGTGAATACAGAGGCAATTACAGAGATTGACCGGAGCAATACACAAAGGATGGATTGTTTTGCCTTTTTCTGTTTCATTATTCAGAGATGTGATTTTTTGTCGTTAGTCTACATCTTATGAATTGATATTTATTAACGCTTTTATTCCTGAGTTATTTTAAGATTAATAAATAAATTGATTCATTGATAAACTATTAAATTATTTCTATATATATTCAAGAGTACAACTTTACTTATAAACTAGTATACTAGTCGGGTGGCAAAAAGTTGATACAGTTTTATGAAAGCTATTTAGATATTTTGTATTGTTTGGAGTGTATAACAATAGCCTGTTATTATAGTTAGTCAGTTTCATTGATAACGATGTGGACATGATTTCAAAGTATAAAAATAACTATATATATTAAAATGCTTTATAAAATCTAAAAATTACTTGTGAATAGTAAAATTGCTATAAAACAATGTCAATATAGTCAGTTCAAAATATTGTAAAAAAATGAGTTAGAAGCGCGCCATTCTCATAAAAAACATACGGTTGGTAAAATTGTATTATAAAATGTAAAGTACTTACATAACGTTGAATATCATCAAAAAAAGATAATTAGCCCTTACCTTTTTATTTAGGAAACGCCTTCAGTAGTCGGTAGAAGAGCATGCCATGTGCTTGATTTACATATCGCATTTGCTGGCTTATTAAATCAACTTATAAAATAAATCTTTTTAATAAAAATATTTAAAATTTATCTTAAAAAATACCTTCTTTATAAATGCATTATATTACAGAAATAAAAGATAATTTGAATTATATACTCTAACAAATATTTATCAAGTTAAAACGATTCTATAGAACAAGCGTCATGAAATAGATTGTTAAGAAAATCCATAAACAAATATTTTAAGATAAGTTTTATTCGTTCAAAAGATCTATAGGGAACTTTATGTGTTGAGAAACTACTATCTTAAAAATAAACATAAAAGAATCCAATAAATCTGCAATCTTCTTCGTAACTCCACATTCTCCCTTTTTTTATTTTATCACTTATTCGTTTATCTCTAGAGACAATATTCTATTCTAATTATTTTTATCCACTCTCTATTATTTTATGTATTTTTTGATAAGTGTTTAGAAATCTGGAGAATTTTTTAATTTTGATCTTTTTTAAAAATGTACATTATCATTGCAAAATATTTTGACTATATTTAAAATGTGAGTATAATAATAATATTTTTTATCATCAATAATCATACACACAATGTAACAATAAGTAATCATCAAATTAATCTTTATAAAAAAATCATATATCAACATTTCCTGGCTAAGCCATTCTTCAAGAAAAAAAATCTAACGCGTCATTGTCTTTTTAAAATATTTGAATATGCATTAATTTTTTGGACACACGTTTGAAACTTTCAACCGAGAAAAAGGTGAAAAAGAGCAAAAAATTTCGAGGCGGAAAAGATAACAAAGAGAGAAAAAAGCACAGAGCCCGAGCGGCGGAAAAAGAAAAAGAGAGAGAGAGCGAGCGAGCAGAAGAGCTCTGAGTGCTTAATTCGAAAAGTGGGGCGTCAGTGAGAGAAAGAGAGAGATGTTCTTGACGGGTTATACTCCTTTTAAGCCTTGAACGCTCGCCAGAGGACTTTCAAACGAATGTATAAAAGGAAGATTTTCCGCGCTTGCGTGACTCTCTTTTTACTAGAGACAGCGAATTCTTTAAGAAATTTGCCTTATTAGGATCAATTGGTTTACTTTTATAAGACATGAAAGTATGTCAAAGAATCTACTTTGAGATACATTATGGAAAGGGGGAAAAATAACGTTGGTATTTAATAATGTAGATAATAAGTTTCTTGACAGAAATTTTTTTATTTGTTTGAACGGTAAAAAAATCTGTTGTTTCTTATTGTACTGGCAATTTTCAGTGTTAAGGTATACATTTTTTATACATAAATTTTAAACGTAATAATAAAAGTTAAACAAATAATTGTTTATTAAATCAAAGTCAAACAAAAATTAATAATAAAACTTCAATTGCCAATTAAACAATAACCGTTTCATATTGCAAAAAAATTATATTGACAGTCTAAAAAGTTAATTTGAAAAAATGTCTTGTTAATGCATTTAATTATCCAGGAAATCGTAAGAGCTTATTCAGAGGGAATAGGAAAGCAATACTTAAGCTCGGTTCAAAGTTGCCGTTTGAAATGCATCAAACAGATTTCCAAGTTTGATAGCAAATTTCGGAATTAGGATGCACACCACAACGCGTAGGCAGCTTCAAAGGCAGGAAAGAGTGAGCTTAATCTGCACTTAGATCTGACTGTAATTTAATTAGCCAAGCTTGAGCTAGATTAAAACTAATTGGAAATCGGAGTCCCTGACGCTAAAAGACTATCTATTCGTCTTATTATTTTGTTTTTTTTTTATGCTGTGCAAATATTAAATGTAAATAAACAGTAACTATATCTTAAGTGAGAGTAGCGAGAATGACTACACTTCATGTGGAATTCCCTTTAATTTGTGACAAAAATTCATTGAACCTACAAGCTTGAACAATAAAAATATATATGAAAATGAAAAATTTTATAAAAGAAATTTTAAATACAATTTTAATTCTATCAATATTATCATCAAAATACAAAAGCATAAACACACGACTCGTAACAATAAAAACAAGCAAACATTTAAAGTCAAAAGCCACTGTATCGATAAGCTTTATTTAATCCCAAGGCAATTATAACAAGCCGCCCGGTAATTCACCAGACAATACATAATCGCTTCACACAAATGAACAAACAGCCCACCAAATAACCATCGCAGTCGCCAAAAATAAACTCGAAAAGCGACCTCGACCTTTCTTCAAAAAAACCATCCACCACATCCCGAAAAATCGCGAGGCAAACAAAAGCGCGTCGAGCTCGGCACGACGACGTCAGAGATAAGCCGGCGCAATTCGCGCTGCAGCCAGATCACTCCACGGCCGCCTGCAGTATTATACGTGGATGTATATAGGTATACAAGCTTCAGAGTCGCGATAAGAGGCCGTCGTGGTGGCTCTCATTCGGTCCCCTCTTTGAGCGGTGCTCGTTCGCGTTTTCGGTTTGCGAATATATAAATGAATGGATGTGTCTGATGCAGTACTGGTGTGGGTGGGTGTAGATGCGTTAGGAGATGAGATTCGACCGCGAGCGCTGGTCGATTCGGCAGGCAGGTGGTTAATAATTTAAAGTGTGGGCGGGTGTGATAGTGAATTTTCATGGGGGTGGATCGGTGGTTGTTACATGATTTATAGGAATTTTGTGAGGGAAATGGAATGGAAGTTAGTAAATGGAATGTAAGGTAGTCGATGCGCCTGATTTTCTAAATTTCTTAATGAATTTTTTTGTAGGATATATGATGATACACTTTTATATTTACGTGTAAAAATACCAGTAAACTGAGTAATTATTACTACTATATAATTATAAGTAATATAGAAGCTGCGAAATTTACTATAAAAATGAAAAAAAAAAATTCGTTAAAATTGACGTAAAAGTTTCGTAATATAAGTACATAATAAAAGCATTGAAAGAATGATTTTTTTTTCTCAAGTAAGTGTAGAATTTTCATAACGATTTCCTTTTTTTTAAATACGGAAAGATTATACTGCCTTTACAAGAATATCTTTCCCTCGGCTGATTACTGCCCTCGCTTCGCTCGGGCAGAAAACACACCCTCGTGAACAATAATCTTGTTCGGGCAGTAAACTCACCCGCGGGAAGAATCTGCTACTTTTTCCCCTTGTTGCATAATGTACTATTAACTATGTACCATTATTTATTACTTTTATTTTTTATTTTTATTCAAAATATGAAATTTCAAACTCGAACTCATTCATAGTTCATCTTTGAAACATCCACTTTATTATCCAGATAAAGTTGATTCAAGTCCATTAGACCTCTGCATATGCATATCTCTGATATTCATTCATCAATTCTACATTTCCACACTGATATTCTCTTAAAACCTCATAAAACATCAGTTCTAATCATACTTATCAAAAAAAAAAAAATAATCACATCATTAGAAAAACCATCTTCATCTTAAAAAACATCAAATCCACAACCACCCCAACTCGTCAAACCTCACCACTGACCTTACCAAACCAACCGTCACACCGCCCCCTATGAATCCCAAAACCCACTCACGCTCTTATCACTCAGCTCTCGATCCACACGTCCAAATAATCCCTCCTACCTCCCAGAACATCGCGCCTCCACCATAAAATCTCATTACCAACTCGAAAAGCCCGCGCTACTATCATCCTCGCCCATCTAACCCAGCCACATACACACATCGAAAATTGCCAGCTATTACCGCGCCATCTTTTTCGCTCGCGCGCGAAATGCAATTTTGCAGACAGGAAAGTTCGACAAACGTTTGGCTCCATATACACAGCCGAGAGTCGCTTGCCGCCCCCCGAATAAATTTCATTCCCGCTTATATATACACACGGCGCGCGGCGGGCCGTGTTAAACTTGCCCCCGCGGGCTGGCAGCGCGATTGCTAATAATTCTCGCGGCAGGCGTTCTCTCTTGCACACGCGTGGGTGTATGTATTTTATGTTTGCACGGAGCTAGGCGGGGAAAAGGATGATGATGTAGCTCTCAGGGCGCGCTCAGGAACTGTGTATATGTGGGAGGAAGTGGATTGGATGCGAAATGCGACTGTAGGATTTAACGTTGCTCGGCTGGAAGTTGATACAACAGGTTTGGGGTATTAAAAGTCGGCTGGGTGGGTGGGAGGGTGAGTTTGGTGGAATCGGATGATTGAGGAGCGTGGGAGTTTGGTGACGGTGTGGAGAACTAATTTCTAATTGGAGTGTGTGATGGTATAATTTGAGGGGTGGTGATATTGGCGGATTGTTTGTTTTATTTGTGGTAAATTGTTAAATGTATTTTTTTTAATAAAATTTTAAGATTTTTTTTGTACTTTAGTTAGTGAATTTATAAGTTGAATGCATTTTGATATGATGTAAATAGACTTTCTAATTTGCTTTATATAACATGGTTAAAACTTACTTTGGCTTCTAAATAGTAGAAATATCGTGATAAAGTAGGAAATACCGTTCATTAAAAGTTTACAAAAGCACGTTTAAATAGATTTCAAAATTTGTTTGTATTATATACCGCATTCATGTATACAGCGAAGATTTTTAAAATTTAATTTCTCGTGCATACAATACTGGGAGCGTAGAAACTTTTCATACAAAATGTTAAAATCAATTAGCACAGAGTAAATGAATATCCTTCAATTTTAACTTCCACGAATTCCATTTTTTTTCTTATCAAATTAATTAAAATTCATAAAAAGAAATCATGTTTTTTCATCATGTAATTACCCCTACATTATTCTCCTTAACCTAACGCAGTCTAATAATTTTACTTTCATTTAACTACTACGGACTACTCCCTGCATGCACACCCTAATCCCATACATATGTATAAATTTAGCTTCATATCCTTTTCCCTTTCTGCTCGTCTGAGGCTTTCTCATCCCGACGTCTACCTACCGGCCAGAAATATACATGTATATATAACCCCAAGTTTCCTCGCATACACACAGCCGCACGGAGCTCTATCTTTCGGTATCGTTTTCTCTCATTCTGTTCCTCTTTCTCTCAATTACTCTTTATCTCATTTGGCACCAATCTATCTTTCTCTCTCTCTCTCTCTCTCCCCCAGCTCGCTCCTCGTTTGCCTTGAATTTCATTTTCGCGCAGAGGGAGAGAAACCGAGGTAAATTGATTTCCGCGGCAAATTGAGCATTTATCATATAATATTTTTAGCTTTAAATTGTCCATTTACATTTCATTTTTAACCGGCGCCCGAAATTAAAATTGTAAATTCACATGTTAAATGAGTTTGAAATTGAATTAATTATTTTTAAAGGAAAAAATTTATTTCAACAGAAAGGTATGGGCCGTTTGTATAATAATTATTATACAAACGGCCCATACCTTTCTGTTGAAATAAATTTTTTCCTTTAAAAATAATTAATTCAATTTCAAACTCATTTAACATGTGAATTTACAATTTTAATTTCGGGCGCCGGTTAAAAATGAAATGTAAATGGACAATTTAAAGCTAAAAATATTATATGATAAATGCTCAATTTGCCGCGGAAATCAATTTACCTCGGTTTCTCTCCCTCTGCGCGAAAATGAAATTCAAGGCAAACGAGGAGCGAGCTGGGGGAGAGAGAGAGAGAGAGAGAAAGATAGATTGGTGCCAAATGAGATAAAGAGTAATTGAGAGAAAGAGGAACAGAATGAGAGAAAACGATACCGAAAGATAGAGCTCCGTGCGGCTGTGTGTATGCGAGGAAACTTGGGGTTATATATACATGTATATTTCTGGCCGGTAGGTAGACGTCGGGATGAGAAAGCCTCAGACGAGCAGAAAGGGAAAAGGATATGAAGCTAAATTTATACATATGTATGGGATTAGGGTGTGCATGCAGGGAGTAGTCCGTAGTAGTTAAATGAAAGTAAAATTATTAGACTGCGTTAGGTTAAGGAGAATAATGTAGGGGTAATTACATGATGAAAAAACATGATTTCTTTTTATGAATTTTAATTAATTTGATAAGAAAAAAAATGGAATTCGTGGAAGTTAAAATTGAAGGATATTCATTTACTCTGTGCTAATTGATTTTAACATTTTGTATGAAAAGTTTCTACGCTCCCAGTATTGTATGCACGAGAAATTAAATTTTAAAAATCTTCGCTGTATACATGAATGCGGTATATAATACAAACAAATTTTGAAATCTATTTAAACGTGCTTTTGTAAACTTTTAATGAACGGTATTTCCTACTTTATCACGATATTTCTACTATTTAGAAGCCAAAGTAAGTTTTAACCATGTTATATAAAGCAAATTAGAAAGTCTATTTACATCATATCAAAATGCATTCAACTTATAAATTCACTAACTAAAGTACAAAAAAAATCTTAAAATTTTATTAAAAAAAATACATTTAACAATTTACCACAAATAAAACAAACAATCCGCCAATATCACCACCCCTCAAATTATACCATCACACACTCCAATTAGAAATTAGTTCTCCACACCGTCACCAAACTCCCACGCTCCTCAATCATCCGATTCCACCAAACTCACCCTCCCACCCACCCAGCCGACTTTTAATACCCCAAACCTGTTGTATCAACTTCCAGCCGAGCAACGTTAAATCCTACAGTCGCATTTCGCATCCAATCCACTTCCTCCCACATATACACAGTTCCTGAGCGCGCCCTGAGAGCTACATCATCATCCTTTTCCCCGCCTAGCTCCGTGCAAACATAAAATACATACACCCACGCGTGTGCAAGAGAGAACGCCTGCCGCGAGAATTATTAGCAATCGCGCTGCCAGCCCGCGGGGGCAAGTTTAACACGGCCCGCCGCGCGCCGTGTGTATATATAAGCGGGAATGAAATTTATTCGGGGGGCGGCAAGCGACTCTCGGCTGTGTATATGGAGCCAAACGTTTGTCGAACTTTCCTGTCTGCAAAATTGCATTTCGCGCGCGAGCGAAAAAGATGGCGCGGTAATAGCTGGCAATTTTCGATGTGTGTATGTGGCTGGGTTAGATGGGCGAGGATGATAGTAGCGCGGGCTTTTCGAGTTGGTAATGAGATTTTATGGTGGAGGCGCGATGTTCTGGGAGGTAGGAGGGATTATTTGGACGTGTGGATCGAGAGCTGAGTGATAAGAGCGTGAGTGGGTTTTGGGATTCATAGGGGGCGGTGTGACGGTTGGTTTGGTAAGGTCAGTGGTGAGGTTTGACGAGTTGGGGTGGTTGTGGATTTGATGTTTTTTAAGATGAAGATGGTTTTTCTAATGATGTGATTATTTTTTTTTTTTTGATAAGTATGATTAGAACTGATGTTTTATGAGGTTTTAAGAGAATATCAGTGTGGAAATGTAGAATTGATGAATGAATATCAGAGATATGCATATGCAGAGGTCTAATGGACTTGAATCAACTTTATCTGGATAATAAAGTGGATGTTTCAAAGATGAACTATGAATGAGTTCGAGTTTGAAATTTCATATTTTGAATAAAAATAAAAAATAAAAGTAATAAATAATGGTACATAGTTAATAGTACATTATGCAACAAGGGGAAAAAGTAGCAGATTCTTCCCGCGGGTGAGTTTACTGCCCGAACAAGATTATTGTTCACGAGGGTGTGTTTTCTGCCCGAGCGAAGCGAGGGCAGTAATCAGCCGAGGGAAAGATATTCTTGTAAAGGCAGTATAATCTTTCCGTATTTAAAAAAAAGGAAATCGTTATGAAAATTCTACACTTACTTGAGAAAAAAAAATCATTCTTTCAATGCTTTTATTATGTACTTATATTACGAAACTTTTACGTCAATTTTAACGAATTTTTTTTTTTCATTTTTATAGTAAATTTCGCAGCTTCTATATTACTTATAATTATATAGTAGTAATAATTACTCAGTTTACTGGTATTTTTACACGTAAATATAAAAGTGTATCATCATATATCCTACAAAAAAATTCATTAAGAAATTTAGAAAATCAGGCGCATCGACTACCTTACATTCCATTTACTAACTTCCATTCCATTTCCCTCACAAAATTCCTATAAATCATGTAACAACCACCGATCCACCCCCATGAAAATTCACTATCACACCCGCCCACACTTTAAATTATTAACCACCTGCCTGCCGAATCGACCAGCGCTCGCGGTCGAATCTCATCTCCTAACGCATCTACACCCACCCACACCAGTACTGCATCAGACACATCCATTCATTTATATATTCGCAAACCGAAAACGCGAACGAGCACCGCTCAAAGAGGGGACCGAATGAGAGCCACCACGACGGCCTCTTATCGCGACTCTGAAGCTTGTATACCTATATACATCCACGTATAATACTGCAGGCGGCCGTGGAGTGATCTGGCTGCAGCGCGAATTGCGCCGGCTTATCTCTGACGTCGTCGTGCCGAGCTCGACGCGCTTTTGTTTGCCTCGCGATTTTTCGGGATGTGGTGGATGGTTTTTTTGAAGAAAGGTCGAGGTCGCTTTTCGAGTTTATTTTTGGCGACTGCGATGGTTATTTGGTGGGCTGTTTGTTCATTTGTGTGAAGCGATTATGTATTGTCTGGTGAATTACCGGGCGGCTTGTTATAATTGCCTTGGGATTAAATAAAGCTTATCGATACAGTGGCTTTTGACTTTAAATGTTTGCTTGTTTTTATTGTTACGAGTCGTGTGTTTATGCTTTTGTATTTTGATGATAATATTGATAGAATTAAAATTGTATTTAAAATTTCTTTTATAAAATTTTTCATTTTCATATATATTTTTATTGTTCAAGCTTGTAGGTTCAATGAATTTTTGTCACAAATTAAAGGGAATTCCACATGAAGTGTAGTCATTCTCGCTACTCTCACTTAAGATATAGTTACTGTTTATTTACATTTAATATTTGCACAGCATAAAAAAAAAACAAAATAATAAGACGAATAGATAGTCTTTTAGCGTCAGGGACTCCGATTTCCAATTAGTTTTAATCTAGCTCAAGCTTGGCTAATTAAATTACAGTCAGATCTAAGTGCAGATTAAGCTCACTCTTTCCTGCCTTTGAAGCTGCCTACGCGTTGTGGTGTGCATCCTAATTCCGAAATTTGCTATCAAACTTGGAAATCTGTTTGATGCATTTCAAACGGCAACTTTGAACCGAGCTTAAGTATTGCTTTCCTATTCCCTCTGAATAAGCTCTTACGATTTCCTGGATAATTAAATGCATTAACAAGACATTTTTTCAAATTAACTTTTTAGACTGTCAATATAATTTTTTTGCAATATGAAACGGTTATTGTTTAATTGGCAATTGAAGTTTTATTATTAATTTTTGTTTGACTTTGATTTAATAAACAATTATTTGTTTAACTTTTATTATTACGTTTAAAATTTATGTATAAAAAATGTATACCTTAACACTGAAAATTGCCAGTACAATAAGAAACAACAGATTTTTTTACCGTTCAAACAAATAAAAAAATTTCTGTCAAGAAACTTATTATCTACATTATTAAATACCAACGTTATTTTTCCCCCTTTCCATAATGTATCTCAAAGTAGATTCTTTGACATACTTTCATGTCTTATAAAAGTAAACCAATTGATCCTAATAAGGCAAATTTCTTAAAGAATTCGCTGTCTCTAGTAAAAAGAGAGTCACGCAAGCGCGGAAAATCTTCCTTTTATACATTCGTTTGAAAGTCCTCTGGCGAGCGTTCAAGGCTTAAAAGGAGTATAACCCGTCAAGAACATCTCTCTCTTTCTCTCACTGACGCCCCACTTTTCGAATTAAGCACTCAGAGCTCTTCTGCTCGCTCGCTCTCTCTCTCTTTTTCTTTTTCCGCCGCTCGGGCTCTGTGCTTTTTTCTCTCTTTGTTATCTTTTCCGCCTCGAAATTTTTTGCTCTTTTTCACCTTTTTCTCGGTTGAAAGTTTCAAACGTGTGTCCAAAAAATTAATGCATATTCAAATATTTTAAAAAGACAATGACGCGTTAGATTTTTTTTCTTGAAGAATGGCTTAGCCAGGAAATGTTGATATATGATTTTTTTATAAAGATTAATTTGATGATTACTTATTGTTACATTGTGTGTATGATTATTGATGATAAAAAATATTATTATTATACTCACATTTTAAATATAGTCAAAATATTTTGCAATGATAATGTACATTTTTAAAAAAGATCAAAATTAAAAAATTCTCCAGATTTCTAAACACTTATCAAAAAATACATAAAATAATAGAGAGTGGATAAAAATAATTAGAATAGAATATTGTCTCTAGAGATAAACGAATAAGTGATAAAATAAAAAAAGGGAGAATGTGGAGTTACGAAGAAGATTGCAGATTTATTGGATTCTTTTATGTTTATTTTTAAGATAGTAGTTTCTCAACACATAAAGTTCCCTATAGATCTTTTGAACGAATAAAACTTATCTTAAAATATTTGTTTATGGATTTTCTTAACAATCTATTTCATGACGCTTGTTCTATAGAATCGTTTTAACTTGATAAATATTTGTTAGAGTATATAATTCAAATTATCTTTTATTTCTGTAATATAATGCATTTATAAAGAAGGTATTTTTTAAGATAAATTTTAAATATTTTTATTAAAAAGATTTATTTTATAAGTTGATTTAATAAGCCAGCAAATGCGATATGTAAATCAAGCACATGGCATGCTCTTCTACCGACTACTGAAGGCGTTTCCTAAATAAAAAGGTAAGGGCTAATTATCTTTTTTTGATGATATTCAACGTTATGTAAGTACTTTACATTTTATAATACAATTTTACCAACCGTATGTTTTTTATGAGAATGGCGCGCTTCTAACTCATTTTTTTACAATATTTTGAACTGACTATATTGACATTGTTTTATAGCAATTTTACTATTCACAAGTAATTTTTAGATTTTATAAAGCATTTTAATATATATAGTTATTTTTATACTTTGAAATCATGTCCACATCGTTATCAATGAAACTGACTAACTATAATAACAGGCTATTGTTATACACTCCAAACAATACAAAATATCTAAATAGCTTTCATAAAACTGTATCAACTTTTTGCCACCCGACTAGTATACTAGTTTATAAGTAAAGTTGTACTCTTGAATATATATAGAAATAATTTAATAGTTTATCAATGAATCAATTTATTTATTAATCTTAAAATAACTCAGGAATAAAAGCGTTAATAAATATCAATTCATAAGATGTAGACTAACGACAAAAAATCACATCTCTGAATAATGAAACAGAAAAAGGCAAAACAATCCATCCTTTGTGTATTGCTCCGGTCAATCTCTGTAATTGCCTCTGTATTCACGGATTCTTCGTCTGCAAGCGGAATATGACATCGCGCCAAGGGAAATGTGGAGAAAAAAGACCCTGGGGCAGCGAAAAAGCGGAAGAAAGGAGCGCAGCGGGTGCAAAATTACAGCAATTAATTAGCAGCGCACTGCGACCGACTGCCATGGCGAGTATATCTACGGCGAGATTCTTATTATTAGCAGTCTTTGCGCGACTGCCTTTTTTCAACCAATTCCCGTTAATTGAAACTCGAGAAATGATTGAAAGGGCCGGGTAAAAGAGGAGGAAGTTTACGCTCGTCGAATATCGATGGCGATTTTTTACTTCACTTCATTAGAATTTCACTTGTAAGTTTTTATCGGCTGAGTGTTTTACGGGAATGGAGCTTGGAAAAGGGAGATTCGAACAAACACTTTGCGTAAATAGTGCCGAGGAAGGTAAGGCGGTGCGGAGAGTCATTTGAGAAATTTGATGAAGTTTGTATAATTTTTCCGATATTACGGTGAGGTTAAAAAGAATATTCTTTCTTTGAGGTAATTAATTTCGTAAAAGTTTCTAGAAAACAAATTCCTCAACAGTTTAGTATTTTTGCAGCTGTACTAGGTAACATTTTGAACTTATGTTTTAAAAATTAATATTCAATAGTTATTTGAATTTTGAAAAATTAAATTCAAATTTTAATAAATTGTCTTGCAGTTTGCACATATATTTTTACATGTTGCCCATAATAATTATTCTGCTAACACGGTTAAAGAAAGACATATCGAATCTACCTCTGAAATTATAGTGTAGCACGGTAGCGATTTCCTAGAATATTTGCCGTACATAGCATCATAATATTTTGGGTAGCTGCAACGTGTCCCGCGGTTATCGTTTCAGTACAATAATTTTTACAGAAAAATTCTATAAATCTATACACGTACATACTCTTTTTTATCAAAATAGATTTTTTAAACTATAAAATATTTCTCTTTTATTTGTCATTTTTGTTCTCGCTTTCACTCAGTTCAGTGAAAATTTTTACCATTTTTGTATGCGGGTGTGTAACGAAATTTGACTTTGATTCTTTATTTCATTTATGATCGTGCCTCAACATATACTGATTAATAACGAATTTCCAAGAAAATGCTAATTAACAACGCATTTCCAGGCATGGAAAACCAATTCCAAGAATAGTAGTTGATAAATTTGAATATTGTTTGTGAATCCATAAATTAACCCGTTAAAAGCCTTCTGACAAAATATATATTATTATTAAAA
Organism: Eupelmus urozonus; assembly: GCA_900480035.1. Lineage (NCBI taxonomy): Eukaryota > Metazoa > Arthropoda > Insecta > Hymenoptera > Eupelmidae > Eupelmus > Eupelmus urozonus. Next base: position 35,464 of record UELX01000366.1, on the reverse strand, counting down.
ATAACTTTTTGTTTCTTTTAAAACGAAGGGAAATAAACACAAAATACATATTGTATAATTTGTTTGGCTTTTTTGAGCACTAAAGAATACGATCAAATGGATTATAAAATCATTTAATTTCTAATTTTTACAGAGATCAAGATAAAGTGAGTCCTGCAGGACCTCTTGGACTTAATTTACTTAACGAGTTAATCGTGTTAAATGCTGTTTCTTGAATAATCCAACTGTTTCTTTTAAATTATAAGAGCTATTTTCAGGCTTACTTTTATATTAGAAATAGTCAAGTATTCGAGCTCAAAACTTTTTCGAATACTTTTTTAAATTTACATTTATTTTTGCTTATTTTTTAAATCAAGGAACTAGAATACTCTACGCACTTTAAACAAATATGAAACTTTTTCATCTCTTAGATCGCATAAGCAACGAAGAAAAGGTGTGAAGCACAGTGAACTCCAGCCAATAGGCATTAGCATAAGTGTTTCTGCTGAAGACGTAAAATTTTCAGCGTACGAACTCGCTAGCGATCGACGCGTAATCTCACTTATTAAGCCGACCCCCCATACTCCTTTGGCCTACCGTACGCCTTTCCTAGGTCGAGCTAAAACTTGAGGGAAGCTATTTTGAACTGAGCTAAGCAAAGGGCCTCTGCATGGCTATGTGCTTATTAAAGAAAAGCAATATGATTGTGTAGGTCGCTATATGCGTTAATTTACTCTGTGTCAGTGGAAAAACAAGTTAATTTGAATTATTTATTTAATAAAAACTGTAGTCTCTGAATTTATCGAATACAATCAAAATTATACAAACTATAAATATCTTGATACTTAACAGATGAAATGACTGTTTCATTATGTATATGTGCCCTTATTTTTTATTTAAATTTTCAATTCAAGGATAAATGCTCTCATATTTTCTCAACAAGCCTCACCTTCCACAAAACATCTCCAACCAAGTAAATATTTATATTCGACGAGTCCGTAAAATTAACAATTTATTTCCTTTATTTTCAGCAGCTCCTCTCACCAACAACTCCCCGCTATCCCCATTATTTTTCCACCCTCCCCCAAGCACGCTCAAAACCGCTCTCTCATACATATTAATTTCGCGCAAGACGTTCTCCCCAGACGAGCTCGCTCTAAACGGCAACGGATAATTAATATAATCCGCAAGCTCGTGAATTCCTGACTTTCGACAAAAGAGACCAGCGACGGAGGGGAAGAGAGAAATAAGCAGCTTGGAAATTTTCAGCTCGGTACGTAGCAGCGCGCCGCGCGATCAAAGATACATCGCCCCCCCCGGCTCTGTTTTACGCGGCTCCTAATTAAAAGTTTAAGCTAGTTTGACCCCCCCGGCAGAACATTTTCAGCGAATTAGCGCGATATTTGAGAGCGCAAGAATGGCACGCCGGGAAGCCGGCGAGAGGATTGAATTATAATGTGATGCTTGGATCGCGCGCGCGAATCGAGCTCACGTAGCGGGCTGATATAAATTGAATTAAAATGTTGACGTCGCTTGGCTGGGATCGATTGTAGGAAAAAGAGGTTATTAATGGACGGGGGATATTGGTTTTACTGTTGCTATTAACGTCGGCATTACTCGATAGGAATTATTGTTTTGTTATGCGATAGGTAGTAAGATGAGGCGGTTAAATGTCTAATGAAAAGGAATATGAGTTTCAGTTGGGTTCAATTGGTTATTAATATGATTATTTTTCAATGTTTTTACATCGTTGTACTTTCTATTCTTAAATAACAGCATTCATTTCGTATATGAACCTTCAGTGGCGTTGATGGTCTATCCTTAATATCGAGTATATCGGCACATTTAGCGCATTAGCATATCTCAATACCTTATTAATAGGCCGCAAAAAGCGTTGATAAATATCCTAGTAACACGCGAGGCGTGCAGCAGAGTATAATGACCGAATAACCTTCTTTTCATTTACATATTAAATCCATTAATCAGCTCGAAAATTTTGACTCGTTATTGAAACGGATGCGCATAAAGAATGGCGTTGCATGTCAGCTTACCTACGTATAAATACACGAAGAGTAATGCCACTGGCTCTCCACTTATCATACAATTTTCAATAATATTTAAAAAATTCAACCCGCTGCAGCAATTAGTCATTACGTCGGATATAAACTGTACCAAGCGAGCTTTCTCGATACAAGCCCCCAGTCAGCGCGGAAGAGGAATCAGCATTAAAAAGTCAACGGCGATCCTTTCTTAATCATCCCGACGGCTCAACGTAAATAATCAAGCGCGCGCTGGGCGAGTTTGTAAATTGCTCCTGATATTTCATATATTTGTCAATTTAATAAAGTGCTTTTAATGGATTGCGCGCGCGCGGCTCGATCGCTCGGGCGTGCCGTAACATGATGAATCATCTGTGCAAACTCGGGGGCGCAGCCGGCGAGACAAAGGGGCGTGAGATAGACAGAGAGAGAGAGAGAGAGAGAAAGTCGAGGCCTATCGTGTTGACTCTCTCGTTCTGGTTTTGCTGGCTTCTTCTACTTGCCGGAGTGGAAACAATCGGGCGCGATTGCGCGCGATATTATGCGTGCGGGCCGATTGTGTTGAGGCTCGGAGAGCGGTGGTATATAGTCGTTGATTGCGGAGAGAGCTGCTGGTTTTTAGAGCGGATTTTTCTTTTTTTTGTGATGATGGTTTGGTTGCTTGCGAGTGGTGATGGGAGATGTTTGTATAGGTGTGGGAGGATTTTTTAGAAAGTTGAGTTTTGATTGCTTGTGTTTTAGAAAAGCGTGTGCTGTGTTCTTTTTAATGTACTATTCGGTTTGGGAAGTTTCAGTAGTAATTAGAGGTATCTATTGTTATTATACGTAATTTATACTATTATTTTATAATGAAGTCATTCATTTATAATATTGACGGTCAGGTTAAGAAGTAGATGTATACGGCATAATTTGTAATTTGTCATAGAAGCTACAATCGAAAGTAATAAAGACTTAAAAAATAGTAATAATAATAATGATAATAATGATAATTTGCTATTACAGAAAATATTACTAACGATATAAAATTGAATTGAGTACATAAAGATGTATATTTTAATTTTATTAAAATCACATGTTAAAGATAATATTAAAAACTGTTATGCGTGCAGGTAAAAATTGGATCTATCTTCATAAATATTATTCTTTATAGCTAAGTTTACGAGGAGAAAAAGATTTATTGAATGAAACACTTCATTAAAAAAAGAGCCAAGAATATATAATAAAATATAGTTTCTGAAAACTATTTAATAATATATCTAACGAATATACGAATATTTACATGTACAGTTATTTTACTTACGGTGACCGGTTATAAATAATTACAAAATTTTGTAGCTACTCACCTGAAACAAAGAAAAAAGAATCATTTAAAATTATGCACGAACAAAATATTTTATTTATACTTTATTAAATACGAAAACATTTCATTCTCTTTGTTTAATTTATAAAAAGTATATGATAATCCAAATTTTATTAATGAACATAATGCTTATTTCGTTTACGAATTTTAAACAAAGAGTATGGAAATTTCTACAATATTATTATATAAAGTAAAATTAAATTTTAATTTTTTCATATTTATTTATTCAATATGTATTCTTATAAAATTAATTTCAATGTTTTGTTTAAAAAAATAAAAAAAAGATCATTAAAAGAAAATGATAATATCAGTAATGTATGCAATAACCAAAGAATACAGACACTGTCTAAATTATTAAATAAACTTTGTATGTCTTGTGGTCAAACAAAGAATAGCATAATTTAATATAATTCATGCTATCAGCTTATGTTTTCATTTTTAAAGGATAGCTACAATCAATCATGAATTTTTAAGTTGCACCACTGTAGGTAATTTATTAAATTATTTTCCTCTGATCCCTGACAAAAAAATGACGATCATGTTTCACCTGCGAGGTAACGTTACCTCTAAAGCGATCCAAATTTTTTATACTGTAAAAAATAATCTTAAAGTCTTGTTGTGCAGAAACTGAATATCCCGAAATATCTACAAAAGCTTCAGTAAGAAATAAACAATTAACATCTTGGTTTACAGAAACCCGTTGTATTATCCTTACCCACGTCTACCCACATCACCGACAGACAGCTTGTCTATTCAATATACACCTTAATTAAACCTTCCCACAGACTATGTCAATTATTTGAACTACTCATTCGATCACGACTAATAACAATCAAAACACTCAACAAATTCAGCCTCTAAATTTCCCAATCAACCACATCCATCAAAAAAACCCAACACCCCCACCTCCGCCAACTCTACCCAAACAGCCACCAAACAAATCCACGTTCACCTAACCCCTAACAGCCGAACTCGCAATCAAGTACATAATCAGCAGCGGCATCAAAACAAGCTCTCCTCCCACCTTCAGCCAACAACTTCATCCGCCCCAGAGTCGCAAACATTAAGTCACTCAAAGACTCCTCTCCGCGTCTTCCGCTACTCTCGCATTGCGAAATCTCCAGCTAAACAGCGGGCGGGCGCGCGATAACGATCCCTTAAACGCTCGTCTCGAGCCACTTGGCGACTCCGCCCCCCTCGCTCAGCCGGCGCTCCCGTAGCGCTAATTGCTACTTTCGCCGTGCGCGCATCAAAAGCGTGTATATACTTGCTCTTTCTCTCGCGTTTCTCTCTGTTTGCCGTTGCGGGCTCGGGCACGGCCCTTTATATATGGCTCGACGCGAGGATTGCAGGAAGAAGAAGAAGAAGTTGTTGCTGATGGGAGATCCGAGAACGCGAGAGAGATCTGAGATTTAAGAGCTAGGGCGCGATTTGTTTCGGGGGTGAGAGGAAGAGATGGATGGGGTTGCGAGGAAAGCTGGTGGATTTATGGGGTTGGTGCGTTTAGGTGGGTTTGAGGGATGGTTGTTATGTTTTTTGGGTTGGTGCGGGTTGATTTTTGTGATTTTTATGGGCTGGACTTCTCGGAGTGAATATACGAATTGATGATTTGATAGATTTATTTCGAGATGTCGTGTTTCTAAATTTGTGATTTTAATAAAATAATTTAATATTTCTTATAATGGTACTATAATATAATAAAATAATTTAATATTTCTTATAATGGTACTGCAAGCTAATGAAAATTAGTTTTTTATGTATTTAATATGATCGATCCATCCAGGTAATAAATTTCTCGATTAGAAAGTCGTTTTTATGAATTATTTTTAATAGTACTATTGATTTTTTATTAGTTTTTTTCGACCTTTGAACGATATGTATCGTCGCTCCTTTCAAGATAAACTTATTAAAAACATAATTTGATATTAATAAAACAGAAAGTCGCAATATGAAATGAATTTATTTAGTAAAGAAATTTTACCTAAGAATTATATAAATAAAATTTTCTGCTCTCATATTTTCATCATACAAATTATTTGTCACCTAATTATTGTGATTTCCCTGGTATAGAATAATCAAAAAGTTCTTATAAATATAAGTATTGCTAATTGTTTGGCTTTTAGATAAGTTTAAACAAATGTCCTATTTACATTTTTTAATTATTCTTTTCTAGAGGTTTTATTCAAATAAAATAAATAATGTTACCTCGCATATTTTAAAAATTTAGCTTTTAACTTTGAATAATTCTTGTTAGGTAACAAAAATGGTTTTTTATTATTTAAATGCAACATTAAAAGTTAAATTTTTAATATGCGCGAAGGGATGCTACGTGGATATGAGCTTTATATATTTTATTTTGTTTAATTAAATTCTCTAGAGAAGAATCATTAAAAAATGTTTGTTATTAAAACTTAAAATAATTGACTTTCAGAATTCTATGTTTACTTACTTAACCCTCATTTAATTATAATCAAAACTAAAAACTCAACCTATCTAATGTACCCTCGCAAACAATCACAACGACAACCAAAAAAGAAACAAGCAACAGCAGCCCCACGGGACTCCCATAGTTCTAAACAATAAGAAACGTCAGCAATCACCGCGCAACCTCCACCCTGCAGCAGTCCACTACCTCGCTCTAAACAAATTCAAATTCACTCAAGGCCGCGCACTCAAATCTGATTAGCAGTCGTGCGCTCGCGCGCTGCACAATGAAGCGACATAAGCTCGCCGCATAAATCGGCCCGCTCCGCTCATTCATTTCCATTAACGGACAAATCCAATTTACAATCGCGATGACTGCGCTTTGTGCGCCCGACCTACCCGGCCAATTACATATTCCGAAACTGGAGGGGGACCGGAAAAAAATTCCGCTCCAGGGGTCCGAGAAACGCAATTAAAGCTCGCTGCCCGCTCGCGGCTTGTTTTGGTTTCATTATACGAGCGAGCGCGCCCTCTTACGTTTTGAATCGGCCCTTACGAAGCGCGCGCCTACGTATAAATGAGATTTTTGGAGGGAGCGGCAATTTTGTGATAAAAATTGTTGCCGCTGCGTGCCTGGGTGCATGCGGAGAGAATGGAAATGGGGGTACATAGGCGGCATTGCCGGAGGGCAGTTTTTTGGGATGGAAATTGGAAAGTATGGGGAGGGGTGTGCATTAGGGCTGATTTTTATTCTTTTGGGATTGAGAACGATTGTGGATGTTTTTTTTCGTATTTTTTAGATTTAGATGGAGATCTTTATTCGTTTCCATAAATGTTGGAAATGGATGTGAACTAGACAAATGGCGTGTACGCGTTCAATTTACATACTCGATGCGTTTGGTTGTTGAAGGGATGAGTAATCTAGTTCATTGTGCTTGTGAAATAGATGGAAATAAATAATATTGTGCTTTGCCAAGGTAATTATTTAAGGGCAAAAGCTTTGGAGCTAGATTAGAAGTGGGCTTATCCCTTTCTCGTTTTTTTTTGCTCATTTCATATGAATAATAACGAAATTGTATTTTAAAGTAAAGGAAATGAAAAAATATTAATTATTTGTGAAAGCGTACTCTATTTTAATTACTTTATTATTTAAGTCTAGTACATCTGTCGTGTTATATCTCTGGTTTCCTGGCGTAACTAGATAATTTAATTTTTTTATAAATAGTTGAAATTAAATTTAAAATTCAGTATATTTAGATTACAGTTGAATTGTCAAAAAAGGTTTGTAAATCGATTGTTCGAACATTAACTGATTCACTTAGCCAGATACGATATCTTCATTAAATATCAATTTTTCCGCAACTTATAAATTTTATATGAAAGAAGTGTCTTTAAGTCCCCGAAAACGATATAAACTCGATTTTGAAAACGTGAACTTTACCAGTTATCTTGGGAAACCACTGAATAAGCATACAGATTGTTACATTTGATTCATTGATCAATCATTAATGATGTTGATGTAGTACACATTTAGACCATATCTGACATCTGATAGTAACACGCTCTTAATGTAATCCACATTTAACTTGATACTGGGGCAGCTATATATATTTATAACAGTGCTTTTGCGACGTATTTAATAAGCTTCCCTTCATGCAAAATCTACATTTTAATGTGTTCATAAATTATATTAAAGAAATATAAACTATTTTTGTAATCTGCTTCTTCTGCTAATGCACTTGTCTGATCAATATCTCTAATTCCATTTATTCTGTAAAATGAATCTCATTCTATTATCTTCTTTTAGCTTACAAACAACATCGCTTATATTTATCATTGTTATATTTTCCGCATGGTATATTTCAAAAAGTTAAATTTAACCTAGAAGCTGCCATCTTCTACAATTACGATTCATGCAAAGATCTTTACCTAGCATAACTCCTAAATTAAACGTCGTCCCCAAAATTCTCAAGTCACACTATAACAATTCAAAGCGCTCCTAGAACCCTCCGGCGCAGCCTTTCAATATGGATTTCCCGCCGAGTTTTCAAATTCGAATTTTCAACGACTGTAACGACGTTACACCCGCGCACTCGTAAAATACAATAACTCTTCCTAACTTCCCAGCTCTCCTCGGATCCCCTTAAATCACGGCTTAAAATAGAGACATCTATCCGCATCTTCGCCCCCCCCCCTCCAAGCTTGCACTTTTCCTTCCAGCGCGTGCCTTTTTTTTCACCACCCACGCTCGTTCACCGCGCGTTACTCGCTCGCGAGTAGCTATAAATTTCGTTGCATACATATTCAAGCCCCCCCCCCTTAAGGCCCCCTTATGAAATAATCATGGAATTATTACCTCCTCTGTAGAGACTCGCTATTCTTTCCTTTACCCTCTCGCGTTCCTCCCAGGGCAATCCTTTAGCTCTCTCTCTCCTGTTTTCGTCTGTGTTTTTCTCGCGCATTATGTACATCGTCGAGAATTGGAAGCGAGAGAGAAATTGAGAAAAAGCGGAGGTGGAACGCGTGGGTGCAGGAAGAGGGAGAGAGAGAAAGTGCCAGGCGCCTTGGCTACCGCAAACATAAATCCCGGTGATCAACGGGAATGAGTTTCTTGCTCCTTAGGCGCGCCGCTAAGCTTTGGGCTTTGATAAAGTGAGTGCAGCGATTTTTAGGGCATTACGGGATATGCTGGAGGAGGAGGACGGGGTGGGTTTGGCTGGCTAGATTGTGAGAGAGGAATGATGCAAAGAATTATGGGATGTCTATAAAAGGATTCTGAGGATTTTCTTTTATTATGGAGTCTTTGGTTTTTGGCGGCGAAGATGTATTTGACAATTGCAGGATGAACGTGCGATATTTATTGGAATCAGAAGATTGATGAGATTTAATAAGATCCAAATAGAAATTTAAGGAATAAAAACTATCGTTTTCAAGAAGTTCAGAAAGGTTCTCTATAGTGGTTTAAATTAATATCACAGCTGAGGGTCTATTTAGTACTGTACTAATTTTATAGAACAGATCCCTAGAATAAATAATTAGGCCACTTAATTAGCCCCTGTCATATCTCACTTATCTATTATTATTCACTTATTTATAAAATAAAAAATTAAATACAGATCAAATATAATAATAGCTATAGATAAAAAAAACTTTTTCCGCTTGCGAATTTTATATATATCATCACTTTATTAGAACTTCAGGATAAAACTTCTTTGTCCAAGAAGATACCTATTCACAGATTAAAGAACCCTCCAGTTGCGCTCCTAGCGCGTGCGGCTGCCTGTGTACCTCGGATTGAACATTGGAAAATTGCCGCTTGTCGTTATTGCTATCGGAATGCTTCTTCACTGCGCCCTACTTCTTTGCTGAAGTAATCCAGTCTATTGCTCAGGTATGCGCAGTTATCGTGTTATTTAATTTGCTGCTCTATTCGCGAGTGAGTTTTGTTATTAAAACATAGCGCAGAGTCTTTGAATTTTTTCAGTCGGTCCGTTATATTCATTCTCTTTTGCTTATTTCATCAGAGAATATTGCATTTTCAACGCAAGTCTCGTAGTACAGCAAATTTCACACCTAATTGTATGGGCAATATTAAAACTTTAAATACGTTCTGATTATAAAATACGTTATAGAAACAAAAATGAAAAAATCAAAAAAGTTCCTACGCGCAAACAGACTTTGGCAAAAAAACATTTTAAATTTCAGCGCCGTCAAAATGATGCATCGCTCACGAGCCAAGTTTTCCACAATTTAGTTTAACAATATCCATCAAACTCGAGCCGTCCGACAGCAGCTCGCGCGCGATACCTCGAAACGGAGCCGGAGAAAAACTTTCTCATCGAATCACCCCTCCACCGTGCAACGAAAACGCGGATATAGTCCATCACCAGCCGTACGTCGAAGATCAAGAAAAAAAAATTCAAAAACAGAGACTCAGCTCCCAAGGGACCAGCTCGCTCTTGAGCGATTGGCGCGTCTTATCTCCTTCAAAGCTGGCCGTTAGAGAAGGAAGTTTCATCGTTGGCTGCTGCCAATTTCTCGAGCATAGGCTCCGAGTTCGATGTTCATATCGCTTGTGCGTGCGCGTGCATAAACAAACATTGGCGTTGCACGTGCGGTTGATGTAAGCTAGGAGATGCGCAAGTGGTAGTGGTTCCTTTTGGAACTGAGATAGGTAGAGGGGGATGGAGGTGGAGGCGATAAACGCTCGTTACAGGTGGTGGAGCTTGTGTTTGAGGAGCGTTTGCTATGGGGTGTTTGGTAAGATGCGGGATTAGCGCTTCTGAGTTGGATTTATTAAGCGCCGTTACATTTGCGAAAAGGTGGGTTTAAGGTGAAAAGGATGGATCTTTGGTATGATTTAAGTAAAATGAAAATCTGTTTGCGGAATTAGAATGATTATTTGAAGCTTAAAAAAATATGTTGAATGTAAATTGAATCTTTCAGTGGTTCAAAAAGTACTTAAAATTACATGGGTAAGACTTAATTAATCTTATCCTGTTTCAATATTATTCAATTAAGAATAAATGATTTTTAATCATTTTTACTAAAATATATCCACGAATCATATGTAATAATAAATTGAGAGAATATGGTATTTAAAATGTAAACTTATTTTCTTTAATTCGGAAATAAAACCAGATAAGTAAATCTTTGATTTCAATTATGTTTGAAACAAAGTACAGCTTTAATATACGACGTTTAACTTAAAAAAATTCACAAAATTTTCCAACAGCACGCTATTAAAAATTCAACAAACCGATGTTCATCCCCTAAAACGCACCAGTCGAAATCGTTTTTTTATCTCACTTTGTGCGCCAAAGTGCGTCCGTGCGCTTCGCTTTCTATAGTAGCAAAACTAACGCGTGCCACGCGCCATGTAGATGTATATATACTGCGAGCTTTCGACGGTTGCAGCTCTGGACCAGTTTCGATAATGGACCGGCTCTCTTGTTTTTACTTTGGTTCGGCTGTCTTTTCCTATATCGCGAGTGCTTCGAATATTTTTATTTTTTTCAGCTTGGACGCAGAGGGTTTGAGTGGTGCTGTTTTCCAAAAGTTTAGCCCGATGAGCGACGTGGAGTTTAACAGTGGTTGAATAGTGTAGACTCGTGAATAAGTAGGATTTGAGATTACCAATAAGTGTCAGAGGTATTATATTAATTCGAAGTTTTGAATTGATGCAGTGTTATAAAAATATCAATGCAAATCGTAATCAATTGCGTTTACTTCTTATTTACTACAGATTATAATTCGTTTAACGGTATTTTTTAAAAAACAAACTTCGCCATACATAATCTCTATAATTATTCCAAAAATTCATTATAATAAAACATTTTTGCACCAGGTAGCAAAAGTTCCATACATTCGCAAGCAAAATGCAAATACGCTTCTGTTGGCGCAACGTGTTGCACTAGCGGAGCAACCTTTTTCCTAGAGCCCCGTTCGGAAGCTCGAGAAATCGATTCGAAGCGCCGGCACGCGGCCCGATAACACCTATCTGCCAAGTCGACAATATCGAGTTTTCGACGTCGATGGCGCGCTCGTTAACGTTGAGCTGCAAAAATGTTTTGTCCCGCGCGATTGCAAGCAGAGACGAGTTTTTTTCCTTTAGGGTTGGATTAAGGGTGATGCTGCTCGAACTAATTTGGTTGGATTGTTATTTGACGTTAGTAAACTTGTAAGAAGTTTAATGAAATTTCTCTAGGATTAATTTAGAAGATTACTAAAACTATTGGGAAAATGTAGTTGATTTGGAATACAAGATTTGTGTTGTAAGAGTCGATGAACAGTGAATGGATTTTCAATGAGGAAGAAACTGAGGGCGATATTTTTCGATTTGTTTATTGACTGGGTCAACAACTTGTTGCTCTGATTAATAAAAAAATAATACCGTTTACGATTTCTTTCTCCTAAAGAAATTTGTTTTTGTTTTTCTTTTGTAGGAGTTCAAAATGGTTACCAAAAATAACAATTTTATTATTATTTAATATTTTATTGGTAATTAAATTTCTTTAATCTGGTTGGAAATTAAATTTCTTTAATTAAAGTAATCTGAATACACTGAAAAAAAATTTAGTTAACTGAACAACAAGCTAAATAACACTGTGATCTTCAATTCGAGAAGCATGTGTGATATTATTAACTGCGTGTAGAATGTTTTTATCTTGCTTGATTTTTTCTCTTCTTTGTTTAGGCAAAAAACATCTAACGAAATGATAAGATCAACTTCCTCGCCCGTATTGAAATGTAAGTATTATTAACAAAGTATCTGTTGTTTCAATCTTATATTTTTAAAAAAATTATACAATTGTAATTTTAATCACAATCTTAGATACACAAAAGTCAAACTGTGTTAAGAAATTGTTTAACAAGCTAGCTAACTTATTTCAATTGCTTAAATTCTCTTGAATCACAGAAAATCTATTGAATGAATTAAATTTTTATTAATATGCAATGAAACTTTTTTTTCAGTGTATTGTTCATTTCTTTGCTACTCGAAATAACACTTGAATTAAATAAAAATTTGAATAGTAATTAAATTATTCAACTGCATTCGTTTGGCATTCCAAATATAGATTTAATTTTAAATAATAATTTAATCATGACTGTGAAAACCAATCGAGAGTCCAATAATGAATGTAGGCCACTATAATATTCAAACAGAAAATATGAATCCTTATCGAGCCTAATGAAATCAATTTGCCTCAGTTCCGTTCAATCGACAAAATAAAAAAAAAAAAATAAAAAAAAATTGTATCATTTACTTAAAAAACCATCCCATTTCAAAAGCACTTCCACTATACACTCCCTAAGGATAAATAAACGAACAATACCATTAAGGCTCGCAGCCAGCCTCTCCTCTATTCATTGAAAGAAAAAAAAGCAACAACCCGGCCATCCAAGCCGGCATAAAATGCCAGGCGGACGCCGAAGCCAGGAAGTAAACGGCTAAATTTATCGGCGTGTCGGAAGTGCATCGTCGCATCACACTGCGATCCTTTATATCGCGCGTCTCAAAAGGCCGTAATCCTGCGGGAAAAGAGCCACTCGAAGAGTAGAGATTCGCGCCGCGTGCCAACTTACCACTTGCGCGGCTACACGCGCACACAAAAGCGCGAATTTTTTGAGAGGAGGGCAGTGGGAAAGACTTTCGACAACGGCGATGAGCCGTGTAAGCACGACGGGTGGTCCTGATGCCTGCTCTAGTGTCTTCTGATTTACGCGCGTTAATAAACGTTGACAGCGGCCTTGGCTGGAGAGAGAGAGGTGACTTCTAAAAATAGGATGAGGGGTGCCGTGTGAACGTGTTCCGCGGAATATGACGAAAATAGCGGGGAGAGAGAGAGTTTGAAGATGAGAGGCTGATTAATGCGTCCGAGTGGTTTGTGGGTGTGACGCGAGGAAGAGGATTGTTTGGCATTGTTTGGATTTGGTAGTGGAGAGTAACGATTTATCGTTGTTTGGCTTGTTATTGGGTAAATTTGAATGTTTATGGATGATCGAAAATGTAACGATTATTGCCGAGTAAAATAAATTGTAGTTTGTGCTTTATATAGACTACATTAAAATTACATATATTTGAAACTCAACAAAACTTTTTATAAATTACTAATAAAAATAAAAAGTTTGAAAATAAACAGCCTTTTTTACATCATAGATAAAAGCTTTTAAAATATCCTGCGAGGGTTAATGCACCGTAAAGGGCCGCGTCTATTTGTGTAGCAATATTTGCAATGACGCTTCGCCGTTTGCCAATATCCATCCACAGAAAATACAGCATATAACTATTTTATTTTACTTTATACAGCATAGTAACGCACGCGCCGGTGCATGTACACAGAGCTATTTGGTTCTCTTCTAACCGTCGAACGGTTATGCCCGCAGGAACGAAGTGTCATCTAAAGCCAGCGTAACTTATAATGCGGATGTTACCTTGTAAAATCAAGCTATAATATGGATCACGAGCTGGATTCTAACATGACGGAATAATAACTCGCTCCGGAATACATGGGCGAATAACATGAATATTAACGTATTGTTTATACGGATTGTTTATCGCTAGTAAAGGGACGAAACGTATGTGTACATTTTGTGGAACAGAATAGTTTTGTATTCATTTTGGTCAGATGGAAAATGCTGAATATTATGAATAAATAAGAAGCGAATGAAATTGTTATAAAGTAATAATCAATTCTTTGAAAATAATTCAAAATATTATTACGAATGTTTAATCTTATTTTACTATTTGCGCAATTTATTATAATATTTTTGCTACAGTTGTTTCTTTATTTCTCAAGAACTGATTTATTTACTCTTAATTATGTATTTAAAGAAACTTAAATAACATTAAAAATTCTAAAAACTTTGTTACTTTTTTTAAGATTATTTTTATAACGTAACAAATAAAATTTATTTTAAATTAAAGCGGTAGTTCGTCCAACAAAATTGAACGTGCCATGAAGAGTCATCAGCAATTGGCCATCAAGTTTTTAATTTAAAACAAATTTTTTAATTATAAATTTAAGACAAACACAAGATAAAATTTTATGAGACTTTTATAATTATGTCTACTATTGAATACATGTAGTAATAATTTTAACTTGTTAAACTCGAAACCTTCTATCAGGTTATTGCAAAGTGAACATTTTTATTGAGAATAACATTTTGTTTCTTTTAACACGAAGGGAAATAAGCACGAAATATATATATTTTAAAGAATGCGAACAAATTGTTAAGATTATAAAATTATTTAATTTCCAATTTTTAAAGAGTTCAAAATAAAGTGGATCCTCCAGAACCCCCCTGGGATTAACGGATTAATTAAGAAAACTGGCATTATATTTAATATGTGTATTTAATATTTTTTAATAACTCTAAATATATCAAAAGTATAAAAAAATTATAAATAAAATACACTTTTATAAAATACACTTAAAGGATAGTAATAAACTAACTCTATAATTAACCATTGTTTAATAAGCGATTTTCGTTGTTAAGTTCAAAATTATCAACGAACGGCCTCTAAAATTAAACACACGAATAACTAAGCTATAATTTATTTATTATTATTATTTAAAAAAAATCATCTACATAATCACTTTACTCTGCCACAAAATCCATCTCCACCCCCTCCCCCCATTGTCAATCCCCCAAAAGCTCATTAATAAAATCCGGAAGCAAAAATTTATCGGCCCGCGTGCAACAGCCTCCCCTGCAGCCTCTCGAATTCAATAGAAGAAAAATGGGACTCCTCCGTCCCCACAACCAGCCATTCTCTCACCTCGCTCCGCATGATTGAGCGACGCGCGCACCGGAGTGCCAGCACCCGCGAGATAACGAACGAACAATCTCTGCTCGCCTCTCCCGTATATAGCCACATACATACCTTTCGCCCCTTCCCTCGGCCAATACTAGAGCAAAGCGCGAGAATCGCGGCCGGTTCGCGTACAAAGCCTGCGCTCGGCCAGAGAGAGAGAGAGGGATAGGAGAGCCTTCAGTAGAGCGCCGCGAGAAAGACGGATGGTAGCAGTCAAATTGGATTCCGGGAGGCGGCCGATTTCGAAACTCGGGCAGGCGCAAATTCCGTATAATGCGCGCAAGATTTAGCCGGACGTTAATCGCGCGATGCGGCCCCCGAAACGAGGCCGCGCCTGACGCGCGGAATTTCGCGAGATAGCCGAGAGGGAGAGAGAGAGAGAGAGAGCGGACACGTATCGGTGCTCTCTGGGCTAGCTAGAGAGATTCGAAATGAGCGCGCGAGCTGCCGCGATGTTGAGATTCCGCAAGCGGGTTCTGTGTGTGAGGCTGTATGGATGAGAGAACGTTCCGCGGATCTGCGAGTGCCTATTGTTGAGAGGAGCGGCGTTGTTATTATAGCGGGGGTGGCTGGTGGAAGTTCTTGGGTTAATGGCGGGGATTGGTCGTTGATTTTCAAAAAATGATGGGTTTTGAGAGTGGGTTGGAAAAGGATTTTTTTAAGAGGAATGCTGGTGCAGTGGTGTGTTATTTTCGGATGCTTTTCTGATTAGCTAAAAATTATATTTCAATTTGATCCATTTTCAATGATTTATAGAACTGATAAAGAAATAGTTATGAGAATAGAAGTAAAAGCTGATATATTTTTTAAAAATATTTTAGTGGATACAATTATGAATAAGAAATATCTGTTTCTGTTATCCGTCTTGATTTCAGCAATAATTCGATTTAAAATTTTAGTTTATCAATCCCTTATTTTAAAATTCAATAAGATGCATATGAAATTTTTGTTTATTAATCCTTCGAAACTTTAAAATTGAATAAGTCATATGTCTCAACACATATGAAATTTTTACTCAAATAATAAATAAAGTTAACCCTATTAAAATGAACCTATTAAAATATTAAATATTGAAATTTTTGTTTTTCTACCTGATCTTTCAAACATGAAATAGATCGTTAATAATTGTTTAACACCCAATCGAGATTTGAAGAGGTTACTTAATTAACCGGACCGACTTTAACACAGGGATCTGCACAATAAATAATAAACCTACACTCCGTATTCCGCAGAGCGTTAATTGTTTACATTGTTTTCCGTCAAACATATATTCTAGCTTATTATTCTACAAATACTAGAAATTAGAGCACATTATCGTGACTCCACATGCTAGTAAATTCTTCCCATTATCATTTCTGGTCCACCGCATAACTCAATTTTGTTGAAATGATAAATAGCTTCAGCATTTATTTCTTAATGAGTGACATCATGATTCTATGATTATTGATATACAATTCGAAATACTGAAGTATTTAACATTGGACCTCGTTTATAAATTATCTACTTATTTATATAATACAGTATAGCTGAACTCGATGCTGAAGTTCATGCAATACAGCTAATGCAATAACGTTACCATCCATGTAATATTCTAGGATTATTAAATTAGTATTGGTTTATTATCCCATTAATATTCCACATAAAACAATAACAAAATTATGAATTAAAAGTAGTAAAATTGTAAGAACGCTTTTATTACTACACTCCAAAATAGTGCGACATTATATTGCCCATGCAAAAAACAGCCGTTGTGTTAATGCTCAAAGTAATAATAAAATAGACGTAAAACATCCATTCGATAATTCCATAAATAAGCACTTAGAGCAACAATATGAATAAGCAAATTTCAAAGCTTTCGTTTCATAACCCTGATAATGCCTCGCGGCTAAGTAAATTTTTACGCTGCTGTTGCGTGCGGTTTTACTACATCCCCGGTGACATCCGGGATTATGCAAGTACTTCCGAGTGTCAAGTCGAAGCGCGCAGCGGGCGCAGTGGGAATACGAAAGTTACACCGAACAATTATTTAAGTAGAAGAGCAGACGTATGCGATAATTTATACGAAGTGAGAAAAGGACTCCCGATAGAATAGCGAGTTGTAGCTAAGTGGGCGACATTGTTCTAATTTAAATTCGAATCTTTGGAGTAGTGAAGATGTATACATGAAAAACGTTTTTGAATGTAGTGTGGACTAACAAATCTTGTTAATTTAATCGGTAATAATTATAATGTTAGTTATATAAAGTGATTTAATAAAGAAATGTTTCAAAATCTCATGTCAAAAGGAATAATAAAGGGATATTCTATCAAGTCAATATATTTTGACACAATAATATTTGAATAATACTTTTTTTTAAAAACATTCAATAAAAATAACTTATGCTTATTTTTATTATTATATTAAATTATATACACAAAAATTTAATTCAATATACAATTCTTCAGTTAAATTTACAATTGTGTGAATAAAATTTTAATACAAAAATTCAATACACTAAAAACTAATTAGACGAGATCTCAAGAAAATTGACAGTGTATATTTAATGCAAAAAGTATAAGAAACTCATTGACCAGATAACCGATCACTTTACAAAATTGCGTGAACTAAACCCCTTAATTTCTCCATTCATAATCCTAGATTACACAATAATTTTAAACAACAATGTCCTCGGCTAAATCAGAAACTTCCGGCTCTTTTTACTCCAATCCCGAAACTCCCGCGCGCTCCCAGCGGCAACATCATTCCGCGAATTCCGCCCACGCGATAATCACACATCCCGTGCGATTTAATTCCGTCAAAGTTAACGTAATACACCCGGCCGCCTTATCAGATCCAAAGAACTATTATGATTTATCGTTTGTTTAGCAATTACGAAACTCCGCTAATGCATGCGCATGTATTCATGAGCCAGCGCGGCGCGCCTTTTTCCCACACGTATATATACAGACTCTGGGCGCAGCCTGCCAGAAAACCAGGGGGGAGGGAGGGAGGGCAATTAACCAACCCCATATCACTTTCCGACTCTCTCTCTCTCTCTCGTCTGCTTTCTCCCCTCGCGAAATCCGCGGCCCCATACAGTCAGCGTCAAAAAATGATGTATGCAGCTAGCTTGGTTGTAAAGTTTCCTTTACGACTGGTACCGACTGCGAATCGCGCACCGGGGAGATGTAAATTTTGCGTTTGATGAAGGAGTAGGCTTGTTAATTCGGAAAATATTCGTGGGATGGGTCGGCTGGACTTTTTCTTTTGAAATTCGGGGTGGTACATGAGTTGGAGTACTTTTTAATAATTCGGTTTGGATAGTGAATATAAGATTGAAAAGGTTAAGTTTGAAT
The DNA here is from genome assembly GCA_900480035.1 of Eupelmus urozonus. NCBI lineage: Eukaryota > Metazoa > Arthropoda > Insecta > Hymenoptera > Eupelmidae > Eupelmus > Eupelmus urozonus. The sequence continues at coordinate 17,007 of UELX01000366.1, read as the reverse complement.
CAAGGAAGCTTCGTGTAACATAGAAGTTTTAATAAAAGTAAATTAATTAGAGTTTCGAAATATATTAAAATTTCAAGAAGCCATTTATTTTAAACTCCGAGAGCTGTTGCAACACTCAAACTCATTAATTTTATTACATTCTATTGAATAACTTATACCTTTAAGAAATTAAAAATGCTCAGACATAAGCCATGCAAGAGATGATTAAATTTTATAACCATACCACATTAAATCTTCAACACACCTCTCCCAACATCTAACTATATCCATCCCATCTTCACCTTAATTCCTTAAAAATATTCTAAACCATCCCCATCCACCTTCACGAACTTTCCTACCGACCTGTACTACCCATAACAGAAGCAGATCCCTTAACTGGCCGGCTCGCACGCAGCACGCACCCGCCGGCTCTCCTCATATATATTTACACAAGAATGACGCGCGCGTTATGGGATTAGCGTCAAAACATCGTTGTGGAAATGAAGCGACGCGAAGAAGATCCCGTCTCTCGGCCGGCTCGCTGCCAGATAAAATTCGCCTGCCATAAAGAGCTGGAGAAAGACAGAGATGCAAAAAAACTGCATGTGGACGAAAAAGGGGTTAGAAGGGTGGAGAGATCGACCTTTGCTGTGTGTATGTATGCATGCACCCCTTTGCTGCGAGGCAAAATCAACGCTCTATTGTAGCCACGTGGGAAGAAGAGAGAGATTTTTGGCTGGCACGATGCTCTCGCACCTCCGGGCGCTTTTTTTTTTTTTTGTTTTTTTATGGTCTTTTTTGTGAGGTGGATTCGTGACGCGAGTCTCATTGTCGAAAATCGCCCGGCGGTTTTTCGATTGCGTCTGGAAAATCAACACTAGGGGGAAAGATGTCGTGCTTTTTTTGCCTGTCGGTATTAGTTGGATCGATTTTTTGCGAATTTTTGATGGCTCGCCATGAAATTCGCGTGTGCGTGCCAGTGATATGAGGTGGAAAAGATATTGGTATGTTTTGATTTGCTTTTTATTTTTGAAAGAAGAGAGTATAGTTAATAGAGAAAATTTTCGTGGTTGGGTGGATCGTCTTTTTTGGGGGGCAGTTTAATTTAGATTTATGAATTATTCTTTAGTGATTTTGGAAAAACGTGAAATAAAAATTTTACAGCAGTGAAGAGAGGAATAAATTGAAAAATTTTATTTGCAAAATTTCGAGGGAATATTTTATTTATTCATGGAATCTAGCCAATCTTTTAAGCACTCGTATTTCTTTTACATCTGTCAAAAATACAACAGTGTACGCTATGGAAATTTTTTCATTCAGTCGAATTTATCTGTCTTATTTGTTTATTCGTTAAATTTTTTTTTACAATTAAATAACTTTTTATAATAGCATAGATTTATTCTATTCTGAAAATGATTCTTTTTGTTGATATGATTTTTATTCTTTGATTATGTGCCTTAATATAAATCTAGTGCAGTGTTAATTTTTTGTTTATTTCAATCATGGATTTCAATTACACTACAGATTTATTTAAAGTTATCGCAATATTTTTTATTTTACACATACGAATTTTCTATTTTCTGCGCCAACATTTCTGTATTCCCACAGAAGCCAACGAATACTGATAAGTTTTTTAGGTTCTATGAATTTTTTAAAACATTTATTCTTTTTTACAGACTTTATTTCTACTGTTATTTTCTTAACTTAATTAAAAAATTGTATTAAGAAAACAGATATTTTATTATTTTTGCACCATACGGTTACCTATATATATGTTTAAAAATATTTTTGCCTTCTTCATTTATTTAAAATATATTAATATGTATTATATACCCGGATGAATGAATCTGGTATGAATAAAAATTATAAAAATTACAAAAATTATTATGGTATAATAATAAATTTTAGATATTGCTGATTGAATGATGCTGTCTATATGTGACTTTATAAATAGATTTTTGAAGTGAATCTTAAAGAATGCAGAAATAATCATAACTCAGGATCTAAAGAATGCTGAAATGATAATAACTCAATTCACAAACAGCTCGTGAGCTCCAATTTGCTTACTCATCCTAACCATCGATTATCCATCAACCCTCCCACTATCAATCTAAATAAACTCTCAAAAATCCAAAATCCCAAACACCACTACTCAATCTCAGCACAACTCAAAAATCCCTTTGACCTCTCGAGCCACGTATCAGATTGCAAAAATAACTCCCACCCCCATCACCCTCAGCGCATCGAATCTCATTATTCAACACCCACAGCGACTATACGTCAACCCCCTTCGGTATCGGTCCAGTGCCATCGAATCCCCGCCCAAAAAAAAAGAAAAATCAAAAAAAGAAAAACCAAGTACCCACTCTTGGCACACATTCCCGAATATTTCGGCAGCCGCGAGATATCGACGTGAGCCGTAGCGCGCAGCGTCGCATACTAATGAGCTCTCGCGTTTCGATTGGAAGTATTTCATCCTTTCGTCCCGCTCGTTTCTCTCTTTCTCGCCGCGTATATATATATACCTAAGAATAGGCGGCAGAGGAGACGAAATCGGTATTCAGGCCGGCTCCTTATGCGCCGTTCCTCCCTTTTTGCGCGTGGTCTTATTTTTTTTCGGCGAGTCTCTCCATGTCGTCGCAGTCCGACGCTTTTCGCGCTCGAATTTCTTTGCTATCCTGGTCTAGTATGCAAGTAAAGTAGTTTGTTTTCTACGAGCGCGAGCTCGCTGGCTTTAAGGACTTTTCCGTTTGTCTTTCTTCTTTTTTTTTGTGTCTTCTGAGAGAGAGACTCGAGCTTTGTCACGGGGGGTATAGTTTCTATTCGGGCTATTCGATTTACATTTCCGGCGATCGAGACGACGCGACGTGGCTGTATCAGCAGTGCGTATGGGGACTTTTGGGGGAGAAAGTTCGATGCTCCGGGAATGATGTTACAATGGGTTTGTGTTTACTGGGATGTTTTTTAGTTTGTTTAGCGAAGAAGTTTTCGGAAATGGATTGTTTAATAAAGACAATATGGGTCAATATAGTAATTTTGGGGTTTTCAAATAAAATCATAGTTGAGTTATGTGTATACGTTGTTAATTATAGAAATTTTGTATAAAAGCATTTGGATGAAATCAAATTTTTGTACTTACGAAATGTGAAAATTTATTTTCATAAGAAAAACAGGCTTACGTCCTTAAAGGTACGGGTTTACTCACCTGAAACAAAGATAAAAAATTACGAAATTAAAATTTATTACGAAAATATCAATATTATTTTACTTATACAATGTCTTTAAAGAATAATTTGTAAGACTTTGTGCTTTAATAATGGATTTATTATTTTCACGAAAATAATATTTCAATTTGTATAGAGCTCAGAGCCGTCTTATGGAGTGTAGGGGCCTTTTTGGCCATATAAACGATATTACTAAAATAAATTTCTTTTTTGTTTCTCTTTTCTTTCATATATATACAACACAAAATTCATTTCCAATCTACAAAATAAAAAAATTAGTAACATTTAAAAATCACATTACTTCTACTATTTAAGAATATAATTCAGAATACTTGTATACTTTTTATTTCGCTTCGTACAGTTTAATTATTTTCAACAAACCATAAGATTAATTCACTGAATATTTTATATTTTACATACGTCGCAATTGTTAAATGTAATACGAATTTTTAAAGTATTTTATTCTCATACGTAAAATTAACAATGTAATTTTTATTTATTTTTATTTCTCGAATGAGAAACCATCAGTTTTCACGTATTCCGCATGCCTGCGCCAACTCCATACGAGTACATTAAAATAAATTTTTAAATTTTCATACTTTTTAATTACACATTAAAACTCTAGCTAAAAATTCTCCAGTAAATTTACTTTCTCCAACCCGAAAAATCAAGCCCCTCGCACACCCAACAAACATTCCAATTCGTCACAGTCATCACTGCATCCTCAACTAACATCCCCGAAAAAAAACACCCCTCCTCCGACCGTGCCTAATCAGCATTAACAAACATCATTTTTCAGCCTCACCCCTCTCTCTACGCACTCAAAACAAAATTCAAATCTCTTTTTTTCCAACCTTCCGGCGCGTTAAACGAATAAATTTCGCGCGTGGGCCCGTTTAAAGGAGATTAAAGATCAAACCCCCCCTAGCGGCATAGATTTTAATCCGGAAAAGCCAGGACACGCGCAGCTCGCCGAGCAGATGTTTCGCCTTTTTTTTTATACGAACGCGCCGCTCGATCGACCCTTTCTCCTCTCCTTTATTTTTTTGCCTTCGCACTTTCTTTAGTGGCCATGCGGGCTGCAGGTACGATGTTCTCTGCCGATGCCTCTGGCCTTTTACGCCTCGTATCCACTCCCTTATTCTTCTTCTCTCGCGCGCGCACTGCCTCCCTTCGACTCTGTTTTTACGCCGATAGTCCCGCGTTGAAGGTAGTGTGTAAAGCCGGCTCTTTTATCCGCCTCTTTTTCTTGGGCTCGGTATATTGCTTTATGCGTGTGTATTTTTCTTTTTGTAGTTCGAGTGTTGCTGAGGATTCGCGTTTATTGCGCGGGGAGGGGGGAGTTTTAGAGGTGTTGGTTTGTGTGTTTGTGTGATGTGAATTATTTGTGTTTGGGAGAATGTAGATTATTAGAGGACATTCTCATGTAATGTAGTATAAATAAATGGTCTTCTTAATTTAAAAACTTTTTCTCCTATTAAATGATACAAATATTGGATGATTTTTTAAAGGATAGTCTGTGTTATAAATAGTCTATAATGCACGACATTTAAGTAAATTGTAGATTATACAACCATTTTATACATTAAAAATATAGAGTCTAGACATATCGATCAAATTCAATACATTTCAATAATTATTACACGGTTGATAATTTTGTTTTGTGTAAAACTATTATTAAGAGTTGCTCAAACCTTCTATAGAAATAAAAATACACTCAAAAAGTCAGTTTATCTGCGTAATTTTCGTGTTATTTCTATGCTGTCACGATTTTTTTTGTTATAAGTACTTTTTTTGTTAAAAAAAACTTATTAATTGTTTTTACAAAGTTAGAATAGTTATTAATACAACACTTCTCTTGTAAGTATAAAAAAAGCTTCGTAAGATCAACCACAATTATATTTTAACGAAAGCATCTTTTTCAGTGCGCATAATCCTTTGTACAGCTCATTAATAAAAGTTCTAAACAAAAAATTTAATCCATCGAAAACCATATTTTGTACACAGAAAATAATTTTAACTACACAAAACGTATAACAAAGCCAAAACCCAATTCCCAACTACCCACACGTCCCAAAAAACTTAAAATTTCAACTTCCAACAGCTCTCATCCCACCAAACAAACACCTCACCTCCCAATAGACCATCCCAAAAATACAACCTCCCACAATACCACTCATCACTTTCCTCATTCTCGCGAAAACTAAACTTCCATCTCACTAAGGCAATCATCGTCCCCATAAACTCTCTTCTCTCTTTCTCGCGAAACCGCTCCGCTCTGCATTCCTATCCTCTTTTTGCCCGCACTTTTTTCACCACCAGCACGCTCCTACTCCTACGCACAATGCACACATGGCGCACATGTCACCACGGCCTCTTTCCTCCTGCTCTCTATTACCAAACGACTTTTTCGGCCTCGCTCTCTCGTTTTATTCTGTCTACAGAGACGCGCGCGGAAGGCCCACATCTGTCTCTCAACTTTATGCACTCTCCCCGCTGTTTTTTCTCGCCAAGCTGCTTTAACGCTCGCGCTCTTCGACGTAATCCGCTCCATTTATTAAGGCGAGCGAGAGAGCGAGCTTGCGATGCCCATTGTTTTACGCTGCAGCGGCCAATACAATGCCACGCGGGGAAGGAAAAAAGCTGCCGAGTGGAAAGCGCGCGAGCTTGCAAGCTCCGCGAGCATATAGTTTTCACGCTCGCGCGAAGTCTGCGATCGAGAGGGAAACTTGCGTGGGAAATGCAGTAGGCGCTTGGGGGGATGGGGAGAGAGGAAGCTGGCTCGTAAAGCAGAGAAGCTGGGCTATGGAAGCATGAAAAAGTGCCGGCTTTCCAGCGGTGCTTTTTTTCTTTTTCTTTCTCTTTCGCTTTTGCTGAGATATAGACTAGCGCGGGAAGCTGGTGCGTAGGTGCGTGGGTGTATGCCTTTTAACCAGATTTTTCGCTTGTGTGTCGGGGTTACACGAGCAGGTGAACGCGAAAGCGAATGTGGGGCTGCGTATGGGAGCGAAGGAATTAATACGTTGATTTTTTTTTTCTTTTACTATGCGTGAACAAAAAGTCTTTAATGTTCTTTCTAAAGTCTTTATTTTTATGATTTTGAATAATCATACAAATTTTTTTCTTAATATAAGTAGCTATTATTGTTATGTATGACACTATTTGATTTATAATTTTTATGTACCTACAGACTGAGACCGTACTTATGAAATTCTTCTATTACATATTTCATTATATTTTTATATCCACAATTTTTATTATTTTCATGATCACACCCCTCCGCACAAACCAAAACCGTGGCGAACGACCGAAGGCCAAAAGGAAGCTTTGCAGCATATAAAAAAGCACCCGCACTAAAACCAGCCAGGGGATATTGGAATGAAACATTAATAAGGGCTCGTTAATGGAGATTTCGCGGTGGATTGAAGTACACGAAAGGGTACTTTTTTTGGCTGTGCAACCCCAAATCCACTGGACAGGGAGCCAGTGATACGCGCGGAGGGGAAAGTTTTTTTTTGTAAGGAGAAAGTTCATTTCACGTTTATACTTTCCGCGGAGGGGCTTGGACCGATTGATGGTGGCAAAGATTTTATGACGATCAAGTTTTTATAGTATTAAAATGGTCGATCGCGAAAAGTCTTGGGGAGTGGCTCGTCGTATGATTCGAGATGAAAGTATTTAATGCTGATGGGCAAAAAGAATGGCGTTCGTTTCGAATGATGTTTGAAGAAAATCTGATGTTTTGGATGGATTTTTTGACGGATTATAAAAATTAATTTTATGCAGGTTATTCTTTATTTAAAAGTTGATCATTGATAAAACATCTCAAATTTTTTCTTTCGAATTTAAACTTTATTTCCTTTTTATTGAAGGCTTTGTTTTATATTAAAAGATTTATAGATATTAATTATTGCTGTGTAGAGTTACTTATTTTAAAATTAAAACTTTTCCTTTTAGTTTTCATTAACCTGGAAAAATTAATGCTTTCAGCGTAACGAATATTTTAGTTAATTATTATTAATTAAAAGTGATAATTCCTATAAATATTGTTACAGATGGATATAAGTCAAAATGATAAATGCTATGTAAAATGACTACATCATATAGAACGCTAAATGAATGTAGAAAAAACAATTAAAAGCTGTAACGAGGAGACGAGTCAGTATTGATTTTGCAGTTAGTTGCAGTTTGATTCGAATTTGACTAGGTTTATGCGTTTGTAGGTTAATCGTTATTTTTAATAAAGTAACAATAAAAAGTTAAAGTGTTTGTGTTTTAATCTCTTCGCGTGAATCAATGATTCTGTCGGGAACAAATATTTTCAATCTTTTATCGATATAATTTTTCATTCTTCATCCAGTGATTATCATATATCTTGCAAATAAACAGAAAATTATTTTAACTCCTAAATTTCCCTTATTAATCCTTAATACGCATCTCCATCACTCGAAACCGTAAAAAAAAGTACAAATCTAAACGCGGAAAATGAACTTCCGGCCAGTGCACTGACTCATCCGATATTGTTTTTACGCGCACATCAGGGAAACCGCGTTTTATAGGGACGTTTTACGTCCGCTCGTCCGATGAGGAGAAAAAGTGCCTTAAAATTTCTCCAACCCTCCCGCGATTTTAGTGCGGAGCGCATATGTATAAAGTCGGATTGAAAAGACTCCTTCTGGCTTCTCGTTTTTGCTTCTCGTTTTTGCGGCTGTGTGTTTGCGCCTCGTGGCTGTAAGCGTCCGGTGAGAAAGGAATCCGTCTCGCCTGCTAGCTCGGGGTCGTTTGTTTTTTACACATTTTTGCGACCTGGGTTATTGGCTGATGTTTCGGGAGCTTCGATGTTGGAGGTATAAAGATGTGTTGTTTTTTTTGGAATCGGGCTTGGACGAAATGTGAGGCTTAACACTTGCGTATATTGAGACAAATATTTACCACTTAATTGAATTAATTAAACGTTTTTTGTTTCAAAAAATTTGCAATTCAATCAATTAAACTTTTATAGTGAGGACAACATTTTTTTTTCTTAATAATAGCATTAGTGCAATATATTATTGTTAGTAATTACAATAATCTATTAATTTGAATTTGAAACATCTTCTTATAAACCAAAGTATCCAGTACAACAATAAATTAATGCACACATGATCCATCCCTAAACAATATATGAATACACTACAAAAGGCCCAGCCTCATCTTGCCATCAGTCAGAAATTCAAGCCTCGCAACCTCAGCACACTCAAAAACTCTCCTCCTCATCAGCATAACACCACTAATCACAGCCCGCAAGCTCTTGGCGAAAGCTCATCTCTGGCATTGCCTTACGAGCACGCATACATTACGCTCCGAGCTGTCTTTTCCTCTCGCCAGACACACAGCGCTAGAATACACCGCAGTTCCTCGGCTATGGCGTTGTTTCGCCAAGTATCGCGCCAAGTGCTGCTGCTACTGCTTCTCCTCTCTTAGCCTCGCCGCCGCCGCCGTCGCCGATGTACAGCTGGCAGTCTCCAGAGACTTTTGCGCTCGGCGCCCTCTAAGTGCATGCGCTTAGTACGTCGGCGACGTCGGGCCGCCTGCGTCGCTGGATGCGCTGTGTATATACGTATACGTATATATAGCCTAGAAGAGAGGCGATTACGCTTTCTCCTGCAGCGGGCTTATCGGTGCCGCTTTCCCTCTATCTTTTGCGGTCTTACATCTTTTTTACTCTTTGCCTCCTCTCCGAGCTTTCCCTCCTTTTCACTTAATATCTCTTTTACTCCTTTTCTCATTCCCTCTGTTGCATTTACTTTCTCATTGTCTTTTCTTTTATTCTCAAAGCTTCCCGTCTCCCCCCGGCCGTTCCTCTCCGGACAAACGAACCGCAACTTCGCCAATGGGTTAGCTAGCGCTGCAAGCTTTCCGCTCTTTCTTGACCATCTTTTACCTCGATTCTTTATGTTTTATTTTTATTATCCGCCTCGTCTGCTCCTCCTACTCCGGATCGCCGATACTTTTTCCCCTTTTTTTTATCAAATTGTATCGCCCCTTTTCCTGCCTTCGATTCCTTGTATTTGCTCTCATCGCTAGCTGATAACGCGGGTTTATCATTCTTTTGTTCTTCGGCTTCCTGTGTGGAGTATTGTTATTGTCGGAACAATTGTTTGATAAGACATTGTCTTTACTTTAAGTTAAGGGGTAAGGATTTAATTGAAAAATAATTTAATTTTCTGAATTGTAGTATTGCAATGTGCGTTGTTGGAGAGATCAATTTTTTAAAAGTTACATTTTTTTAATAATTATAAGTTTTTAGTGGATAACATTAAAACCTAATAATTACTTTATCGATGGTAGAAAACTTATTAGGCTTTATTAAAAACTTATAAATATTCCATTAGAGGATTCGGACTCTCCGTAAAACTTTTGCATCACGCAAAAAGCCAAGTTTTACTTTATGTAACTTTTTATACCTATCCGAAGCGATTAAAGTACTGTAAAACTTTGAGCTAAACCCATTACTGTCAACATATCGATTTATTATAGAGACAAATTATTATATCGTTTGGAAAAATAAAAACTGGGACTTTGTTTATAACTAATTATTAATTAGCTTTAATAATCTTTTTTAAATCTTTAACTTAAACCCCGTCGATTTCCCAAATTAACTTACAAAAAAGCCGAGCTTTCATCAGACATAAAAACAATCAAAACCCAACATCATAATCAACCATCAATCCCCAAACTCCCTCATCACCACCCTCTGCCAAAAAATAATCCCATCCCAATAGCCGCTAATCTTCGCATTCAAAACAACCCAACTCATTCGCCCCCGCACTCACTCAACCCATCCCAGCGCTCCCGAAAAATTCGATCCTCTCCGCGAATGCGTCATGGAAAAACAACGCGCTCCGCGGCGGGCTAATAATTCACGACTCTTTTAAAAGCACACGCCTCTTTGCACAGCGCGCGGGCTCTGACCGTGAAAACGAAAAAAGGAACAATAGGAAACCAGCTCGCGCGCGCCGAGAGCAAAAAGCGCGACGAAAAAAGTATATATATAGAGGCGCGCCTGAAAATATTCCGCGCTTCATATATGTATATATATTTGGACGCGACGCCGGTCAATTATGTCTGCGCGCCGCGCGTGAATAATATCGATCTCCGTTTTTTTCTCCTCTTCCTCAGACGCGTCTAGATGTGTATTTTTGCCGGGGAGTATGTATATATAAGCCGCTTTGTTTTCTCAGTGTATGAATTTGAGAAAGGCTCAGCTTTGTTTTGGCGCTCGGAGGCCTGCGCTCGCATTTTAAAAGAGGCGCGCGCGCGCGCGCGCTGGGCAAATAATCGCGCCACGTGAAATTACAAGAGGGGCATTTTTGCGCGCTGATGAAATGCAGGGATGTAGAGTAGCGAAAATGAGAGTAATTGGCCGAAAATAGCTGGCGAAGGATGTACTTGTTTATGCGTCCTGGGTACAGAGCGCTGGTTACTCAGAGCTGTATGATGGAGGGAAAACAGAAGGAAGAGGAATTTGAGGTTTGGATTGAAAATACAAAGAGTAATTTAGGGCTGCGGGAATTCTGAGTAGCTTGAATTCGTGTTCCGAATATGTTTTGTTACTGTAGATACCCAGATGTAAATTATTGCGTTTAAACGTTACATTTTCGAAATTTGAAACATTTAAAGAGCGGCAATTCGCAGAGCGCGTGAATTTTAAACGATAACAAATTAGCCCAGCGCAAATAATTTTAAAAGACAGCGGCTAATTCAAACATCCCCGGTGAAATCGAACCGCGAAATTTCACTTGCTAATTCCCGGCGTATTAATAAATTCATCCGGCGAAACACACCTCTCCGGCGGAAGATTGAGTCATTAACCGCATTATTCAACCATCTGCGTATTATTCAAAGGACTACCTCCCCGAAAGAAGCAAAAGGCAGCTACAAGCCTCGAATACAGCTCCACGGTAAGTCGAAAGTCCTCGAAAACTTTCAAGCACAGAAGAAGAGGAAGGTGGGTGGCTCGCTTAAACGAGGAGCAGCGCGAAACAGATTCACTCGATAGTCTCCGTGGCTTGCCATTTTCCTATAGCCCAGCCCTCTCTCTCTCTCTCCCGCTCGTTCCGTATGTACATCTCGTCCGGGTCGGTGTGGACCCTCTCCTTTATCCCCGAGAGTCGCTCCGGATTTTCGAGCGGCTCTCTCCGGTTATATTTGCCGTGCTTTCAGGGCTTAATTAACGCTCGACCGAGTCAATGAAAATAAATTTTCCCCGATGCCCGCTGGGATTCCGCCGACTGCTGCGCCGCGAGGCCGTGTTTGCCGAGAGGAGAGCACACAGCGGAGAGATATAAGAGGCTGGATTCTTTCGCGACTGGGATTGGGATTTTTGAAATGGGGTGGGGCGATGGGTTTGTGTTGTGGAGGGTTTTTCCGGGTTTTTCGCGGGTTGGTGAGGGTTTGGTTTATTGGCTGAGAGATGTAGTTGGTTAATCTTGTAGCTTTTGCGGATTTGTTGGATTATGTGCTGGTTGAGCTGTATTTTGTGGGACTGACTCTGGTTTATTCTGTATGAATCGAGTTTATCGCTGGGAATTTATTTGAAATTTAATTAGTTTGTTGTACTGAAACATTTAATTGTGCGTAATGCATGAATTACATGGCGTAGCGAGGTGAGAATTCGTAACTACTTATTATAAAGATAGTGATAATATTTGGAGTTTGTGGGCTCTATTATTAGTTTGTAAACTTGACTATCTACGGAAATTCGTTGTAAGTTCTCAGTTGACAGTTCTAACATTTACATTATCTTAGGTTGCCCGAGCGCGTAAGTTACACAAGTAACTTTAATTCACACATATGAATATATTTACTTTAAAACGAGGCTGTTACTAAAGTAAAATCAAATAATAATTCTTTGAATATTTCACAAACGCGCAGACATCAGTTAGTTTACCAAGTAAAAAAGTTACAAAGAATAAACGCCTCCACGTCCAACCGAAAATCTATCCTCTCTTAAAACTCATCCCGATATGCCGGATCGGCCGGCGCACGCAGCTCAGAGCCAAGTATTTTCCAAGCCCCGCGCACAAAGCGCCGCAGCGCCCAAGCGGATGTCCTTTAAAAAGTCCGAGCTTGCGTATATTTTTCAGCTGAGAAATTTTCCTAGCAATTTCCGGCTTCGCAAGTGCATCGCTCTCGGCAGGTCTATGGCATCCCTATACTCGCGCTCAACAAAGTGTACATAAAACGCCGCCAGACCAAGTGCACCCATTCTCGTATCATAATACACTGTCCTCTCTCTCTCTCTTCTGCGATTTCTTCTCCGTCGCATTTTATTGGCGAGAATTTGTCTTTTCACTGCGCGATGAATAAGGCATGAGATTTGGATTAAGATCCGGCTTGCTGTAGTCGGCTTTTATTGTCCTAGGGACAGCCGTGTTATTTTAGTCGGAGGAGAGAGAGAGAGAGAGGGAGAGAGAGCGTACCAGGAGGAATTTTGCTCTGCTTTTATCGCTTTAATGAATGATTTACTGCTCCGACGATCAAGTTGAAAGCGCGCAAGCTCGCCGCTCGCGGAGATAAATCGCGCGCGCGCGCCCGGAAGACTCGCTTTTTATGATTTTCGTAATTTGAATTGCCACTTTTGCGCACAGCAGCCAGCCCTGGAAATGCCTTTTTGATATTACTTGATTGCGGCTGAAGTTTCAATTTTTAATCCTGCGCTAGTCGCGAGTCTCGGTCTTTGAATTATGAAGTATACGGCTTCTGGAGTATGAGAAATGATAAATGGGATTTTATAGTGCAGGGACTAATCTTCGGGGGATTTTCTATTACTGGGACTGTTTTTCATTGTCAGATTTATACATTGTCGTTATGTGAGGTCGTATATTTTTTGGGAAATTTACTTCGAGTTTGGTGGTAATAACGGTGAATATTTGAAGATTAAATTTAATTAAATTTTTTAATGTATTATTCTTGGTTCCGTATTTTTGAGGATTTTTAATTGCGGAAATTACATCTGAAATTTAATATTACATTTTAATTATTTAAGGAAAAAAATAATAACCATTATTTTTACTGTAAAACAATAATAGAATTTATAAGTAATTAGTGAACCTTTTCGATATTAATTTAAAATTTTAAAAATTTTTCAGTAATACTCAATTTTAAGCGAATGAAACAATAATACTAAAGGCGAAAAAAGTGAATAAAACATGCTAATTAAATAAAAAATAATAAACCATTCTTAGTCTTGCAATGCAGATTCTTTAGTTGATTAAAGAACTTGTTTTTTCTTGAATTATATTTTACGAGCAAATTTTTTACTCGGGATATACGTACGTACATTTGCTAATTAAAATTAATTCTGCAATTTACATAGTACTATATGCCTCGTAACATCTCGTCTTACGTGGTTTATAAAGAACTGGATAATTTTCCAAGGACATTATCCCATCTTACAATGACAAAGAGCCCCAGAAACATTAATTAACACAATTAACACTAAACTCTTCTCAAAAATTTAAAAGACACCAAACCAACAAACCCATCAAAAACTCCCATCACCCACCAATTAATCACCCCCAAATCGCCACAATCATAATCAATCCACTAAACCCTCTGAATTACACGGGCCAGCGAGTTTCGCTTATTCGATGACACACGTAACGAAGCAATCAATCAATCTCCTCCTCTGCATATTACCCCCTCATTCTCTACCTCTATCTCGTCTCTCCGTATCCTCCACCATCCCAACCCCCTACCCGACTTTGCTACACGATCACTACCTCCCCCTCCACCCACGCGCACACTACTTTAGCCCTAGATACTCCCAGAGCGCGCCTAGGCTTCAACGAGACACGGCCTGCAATTTTCATTATGCTGAAACGCGCGCGCAACGGTTAAGGAGCGCGCGCAGTACGGTTTCTTTCTTTAATTAATAATTTTATTACCTCCACTCGGCCGCGCGAGTTGGATTTTTTTCCTTTGGCCCTTTTTTTTTCTTCCTTACAGCGCTCGGGCGGTAATTGAATAAAGTCGCCCGTAATACTCCGGGGCGCGGAATAATTGGTAGAATCGCGCGCGCTTCGGAGTAAATTGAAAGTTAATGAAAGAAGTGGAGCTCCGCGCGGAGCAGCGGGCCGAACTCTTGAATATCAAAGAGTCGCGATTGAAAATTGCACTTTAAGAGAGGGAGATAGAGAGAGGGACGGAGGGAGATGCCGCTTTTTGAGATTGCCGGTGCCGGGGCTGGTTTTTAATTCATTATCGGCTGTGTGATGTGGTTGTTTAAGCGATACTTTTCTTTTTTTTTTTTTTTTGAAAGTTGGAAATTTTGTAAGATTTGGAGCGAGAGGTTGATTAATTTTTTTTAAGTGACAGGGTTTTAGGGTTTTGCAAGAGAAAGAAAAATTGTTCGCTTAGTTACGTAGTTTAAAGTTCAGGGTGTGTCGGACGTGGAAGAATCTGGTAGCGTAAATTAACTTGGTGTCTTTTATGGCCGAGCGTTAAAGAAAATTCTCGATTTCTTTTGTAGTAAAACTCTGCAAAAATTAAGATAAATTACCTCGATACGGCGATAGAAGGAGATGCGAATCGAGACTCTCGTTTCCGTTTATCTGTCATCTTAATTTTCTTTAATCCAGATTTTCTTAGCTTACAAAGAAGTTAAGATTGCAATCAACCCTTCATTTAGTTTATCATTTAGTTTAAACTGCATAAAATAAAATAGTATTGCAAAAAGGTTTATTTTTATAAATTAAAAAAAAATTTCATAAGACCGTTACCTTATTCTTTACATCATTGAGATGATGTCTTTTATTTTTTTTTTTAACGATGTGATAGCTATTTCTGAAATAGAAGCTAAGCTTAGTGTCACCGTGAATGAAGTACATTTTTATTAAAAGAAATTAACTTTTTGAAAAGAGGGTAGAATCCTCCTCTCAATGAATTTTACGCTATTTTCTTTCTACTTTTAATTTATTTACACCCTACCCTTCCAAAATTCATAATAACCAATAAAAACCCTCAAAACCCTCGCACCCCAACCCTTCCACAAATCAATCGAAATCGAAAACAATCACACCAAACGCCCTCCTCATTCAAACTCCCCCCACCCCCTCACCTTAATCACTACACCAGCCGCACCGCGTATGAATAAATCAGCCTCCCGGGCCAGCTACCTGTCGCGTAAACTGCCACTAGCGCGCTGCATCGCGCGTATAAGGACGCGTATAATGCCCGGCTAATACCGCCTGTCTCGTATAACAGCAAATTAGAATTTACAAGTTCGCTCCGTTTGACACGAAGCTGCGCAGCTCTGGAGAGAGAGAGAGAGAGTCTAGGAAGGGAGGAGAGAAAGATGGTCATGGGATGCGAGAGAGGCCGAGGGGATTTCGTGAGCGGCGTAATAAAAGGCGGGCGCGCGAGCGCAAGTCGTTACCGTACGTATACGTCGGGCTCGTTAAGATGATCCAAGCGAAATCCCCTCTGCTGCAGGCCCGGCTTGTTGCACCTTCTTCGCAGCTATATTGTCTCGTTGCGCTGGCCTAGATTCGCTCGTCTTTTTCGTTGGGTTGAGAGTGGCCTGGAGATTAGATTGGACGGGGTGCTTTTTTGGCGTGGAGGGTGGGTGGGTTGAGATCGTTATGGTTATGGTGGGTTGTAAATGTTTAAGAATGTTGTAATAGACGTTTTTTTTATTGATATTCGAGCTCTTGTGAATAAGATTGCTTATTTATTATATGTTTTCAAAGTTGTAAATTACTGGTGGGAGTTTATTATTTAATATCGTTGACAATACTTATTGTTTCAAATCAAAAATCTTAATATTTGACTGTCTAATTAATAAATAAAGTCATTCAGTTCCAACCAAAAACATAAATATTATAGATAAGTAGATAAATTCCGACTATGGCAAGCCACTGAATATTAAAAAAAAAAAACTAAAAAAGCTTATTCAGAAATTCCAGAACCCCATCACCTCCCAGTTTATATCCCTCATTTGGAATAAAATAGTGCACACAAACTTTTTAAAGGCGAGTATATATACCTGAAAATAAAAAGAAAACGATAATAAAACTGTTTACTCCACGAGACCAATAACCTAGCACTCATCGCCTGGGCTCGCATTTCTCTCTCTCTCCCTTTCGACTCGTCCCTTCGCTCTCTCGCCTCCTATATCACATTTTTCCGTATACAGCTCTTTTTCTCGTTTTTTTTCCTCGCAATGCCGTCGTGACGTCGGCGTTGTGCTCGCCCTTTAACAACGATCTACGACTGTATAGGTATATATGCGTACGGTATATATACATGTAAGCGTAAGGGTCGCGTACTTTAACAAGTAACAAGACGGTAGCTGCGTGGACTTATGTTTCATTACAATCCGAGAGTGGTAGGGTGACTTTTCTGTTCAGAGAAAACGGAGAGGGAGAGAAAGGGAGGGAGTGAGAGGGAGAGAGGTGCTTTTTTTAATTGCCGCTTACCGACTCGTGAGCGTCCGCTCTTTTGATCTCCGCGCTGATTGTTCCTTTGAATTTAAGTACGTAAGTAGTGAGCGTTGGAGAATGTTTTATCGTTTTCTTTTCTAAGAATGAGTCTAATTATTTTGCTTGACGTGTTTTCTTTTTTTTACCCTTGTTAGTTGTATGGAGGTTAAGGGTGGTGTTTTTTGACGTTTAAATAATTTTTCAAAGGGATATTTAGTTTTTAGTTGTTTCGCAATCATAACGGATAGTTTTATAATATCGATTCACAATATACAGTAAAAATACGCTTGAAGGAGTGTTCGTCTTTAAAGAGATGCAAAATCTTCCCTATTATGGAG